>CAUYQV010104418.1:0-88838 GCA_963574575.1 Galagoides demidoff | reverse complement strand
GCAGGGGGTGTCTATGATAAATGCACTGTTTCGTTTCGGGTGGTAGGGTGTCCGGAGGGATGGTATAATGGGTTGGCGGGATGTACATCGTACGGGGGGTGGGAGGGGGGGAGTGAGCAAGGGAAGGAGGAAGGGAGGAATGGAGGGAGTGAGGGAGGAAGGAGAAAAGGAGAAAGGAAGGAAGGAGAGAGGGAGTAAGGGAGGAAGGGAAGAAGGAAGGGAGGGAAGAAGGGAGAAAGGGAGGAAGGAAGGGAGGGAGGGAGGAAGGGAGGGAAGAAGGGAGGAAGGAAGGGAGAGAAGGAGGAAGGGAGAGAGGAAGGGAGGAAGGGAGGGAGGAAGGGAGAGAGGAAGGGAGGGAGGGAGGAAGGGAGGGAGGAAGGGAATTAATTTATGTTGTATAGCTTGTCTTGATCCCTCTTTGATGTGTGCATCATGTCTGGAGAGATGCATTGTTTCCCTCTGTGATTTCCTTTTCTGTATCTTCAATATATATCCAAATAGAGATATTAGATGTTACCCTATAATTAAACTATAACATAATTAAATCTAAGTGAACTGTTTAGCTTTGTTTTGTATGGTAAGTGTTAAGGAAATTAACTCATAGTTTCAAGTTACTATGACTTGAAGCCCTTGCAGAGTGATGTTATCATCAATTGGTAGATGATCTACAAAACAGATTTGAAATATCCTAGCATTCATTTGCTTTCTCAATGGGCATGGTCACTGTGTAGGAATCCTATTCCTAAAGATAACAGGAAGATCTCAATTCTAGACCAATGTGTTTCATTTGTTCTATTTTTACTGCTATTATTTTTTCAGGGGAGAGTAATAAATGGTCCTATAAATTACTCTCCTGAAAATAAATAAATAAGTCTAAATGTTGTCAACTATTCTAACTCCCAAAATAAATATAATAACAATACTAATAGCAATAACAACAACAATAAGATCCTTCCAGTACGTGGCTGCCTCATTGTGTTCACACAGAACCTTTCGGTGAGTGATTGAATTTCCCCCATAGCGACTGTGCGTCTAGCTTTACAAAATGGAAGAACTGGATGGTCTCGCATTGGGCAAATATTCCTGTAAACATGCTACTTTAAGACCAAAAGTTGAAAATTCAATTTCCTCTATGAAACACAGTTGCACATAACCACGTGCTACCTTTCCACTGACTCTTGTTTGTTAATCTGGCCACTCCCACAGCTTTGTCCACGCTGGGTTCCGTTGGCTCCAGAAAGCCTGAAGGAATCCATTCCAAATCTACTCTAATGATGACAACGTTCCCGGGAATATGTGACTCCACATAGGTATAGATGATCACATAAGTGAGAAATCTGTAGGTAGGGCCAACATATCATTTTATAATAAGGACAATTTGTAAATGTTTTAAATACAGGGGTATTTTAATATAAAAGAGAGGCGTGTTTCTAGAAGTTAGGCACACAGGTCTTCTATCTAAAGACCAGCAGGCAACGTCAGCCTTTGATCGAACAGTCACTGAGCCGTTTCTCCTCAGACTCCTAGGGCTTCTCCTTTCCATCTGGTCTCTGCCTCCCCCTCGCTGACATTGTTCAAATTCTGCCCATTATTCAAGTTCCTGTTCCCCGAGAGCATTTTTGAGCATGTGCATAAAATGTAATAAAGACTCTGGAGTATCCTTGTTTATTTGGTATTTTTCCAAAGCAGTTTCACTAGATTAAATTAGAAGGTTTATCACTTTATATTGAAGTGCTACCACACCATCCTCCACCCTCAAAGCTTTACTGAAATAAATTGCTCTGTTTCAAAGTTTTAATCTTTTGGCCTAATTAAGGGATTTCTATCCTGGTTAGAATATAAAGAATGCTCAGAGCTAATGGGCCTTTTTGTTCCAAATGCTACATTTAATTTCCTGTGAATAAAATTTTACAACATGGAAAACATGAGGTCTTACTGAAACACAAGTCAAATATGGTAATTATAGAAGCTACCAATTAATAAATAAATAAATCCTGCTCAGCGTCTATAATTATAGTAATTTTTAAAGCACAGACTGCTTCAAAATAAAAGTTTTAATATGTCAACATTTGGAAATGCACGTATCTGAAAAATAACATAAGCAGTGTGGCCCTGCATTAGAAATCATAGAGATGGGAGTTAATTTTATTTTTTACCGGTATTATTTAAATTTACATACTTATATCAGCACATGAAATTGATCATCTCAGATTATTCTGTGAGAAATTTTATTTTTGTTTTCACTTTTTTTCTTATTTTTTCCTCTTTTCCCTTTTGCTACATCTGCCTTCCTTCTACCGACCTACATCCCTCCATCCCATACTCCAGTATTTTGTCTTCTTTACAGATAATGTAAATATGTTATTAGATGCTAATGTATACTGTTATGTGGTCTTCAGTGTTTCCCCTAGAGTGTACATACCTGCATACACATATACATTCACAAAATTATATATAAGTTATTTATAACAAAAAAGGTAAGATCAAAATCTACATGTTTCTATGACTTGCTTATTGTACTAATTCTTATCATTTGGAAATCTCTCCACATAAACTGGAATACTTTTAATTTTTATTATTGTGCCTTTAATTAATTGTAAACATAATATTTTATGCTCTATAGTATACCATAAATATTCATTCTTCTATTGATGCTCATTAATTGCATTTTTAGTTTTCCCACCAATTAAATATAATATCCTAGTACATGTGTGCATGTGTATTAATTTATTTTTACAAACTATATTTCCAGAAGTGAGATTGATGAGGGGGTATATAATTATATATATGTGCACATGTGTGTTGTGTCTGTTTCCTTGTATCTTCCTAACAACTATAGCGTTTGTGTAGTTTCTCAGATTTTGTTTAGCCATTCAGAACGCTTGGCTGATTTGTTTGTTTAGATTTTCCTTATCCATTTGAAATGGCTTTTGTACATATATCTACACTATCTCTGTTATTTGTTATATAATTTTTACTATATCTTATTCTTAAAATATGTAATTTTATAATATTTTTTGCTATATTTAAAGAATTAAGTACAATTATTACACTTACAGGTTTCTTTGCTAGTTTCATAGTTTCCTAAACTAGGTTTAAATTTTTTTCTTTACTGCTAAATGAAGGCTCCTTTATCTAACAATTATTCATAAATTTTGCACATTTGTTAATCTTTTCAGGAAATTTATTCATATGTGGATTGAGTTAAAATTATTACTTTATTTTGAGATGGCTTGTCAGGTGTACAAAGCCACTTATTAAAAATATTCTCCATTAGCCACCAAATTAAAATATTGCTTTAATTATTTTAAAAAAATTCTTTTCTTTTTTTGTCTGGGATTCATTGAAGGTAAAAAGAATTAGGTTACACTGATTGTGGTTGTTAAGTGAAGTCCTTCTTATAATTGTGCCCCACCCCCAAGATTGTGCTGTACTCTGTGACTCCCCACTCCCCCACCCCTCCTCTCCCTGATCCTTCATTCCTATATTTTCCTGTCCTAGATTATCTGTTCTATGCCCTAAAATTTTTACTTTTTCTTTGAAGGGAATTTTATTTTATTTTATTTTAAAGTGTTATAGGGAACAAATATTTTTGTTAAAAAATTAATTAGTATGTTAATAATAATTAACATTTTCTTTCTAATTCTACTATAAAGGAATTTATCTGAATTCCTTTTTGGTACCTCTTTTGAATATTTAACTATCAGGCAGGCTACCATCATTGTTATCATTTTTCATGATTTCTCTGCCTTGTTTAGGTATTTATTCTTCCATATGATGTTTGGGAATTTTTTTTCTAACTTATAAAGCTGTTAGAATTCTAACTAGAGCTGCAGTGAATGTACATATTGATTGTAGAAAAATTTATATATTTAATATTAAATCTTTGCATAAAGATAATATGACTTTTCATTTGACCAATTAATTCTTCAAAAGATTTTATAGTGTTTTAAAAGTAAATATGCCATTATTCTCATTAAACTATCTCACTTTTTATTAAAAATACTAAATATTTTATTTATTTATTACTGGGAATTAAATATTATCCCAATTTTTGATGTTAATATCTTGTGTGGAGAAATATAAGTGTCTTTTCTTTACTTATCTTATCTTTAGCTCCTTCATCAAGTTCTTTGGATCTTTTAGAATCATTTGTGACTTCTAAAGACACAGTGCCATCACCTTAGAAGAATCTTTTGTTATCTCTCTAAGGTTTACAATGATTTTTGCCTCCACTTTACCCAGGTTGCCTGAAGTTACCAACATTCACCACGTAAATTCCGATTGATGAAAAATTGTACCATTATCCCAGAGTTCTTAGTTTTTATTTAGATTCAGAATTTTGTTTCATTTATTTATTTAGATTTCTTTAGTTTTCTTGTTTGTTTTTTGAGAAAGAGTCTCACTCCTTTGCCCTTGGCAGTGTGCCATGGCATCATCACAGCTGACTGCACCCTCAAAATCCTGAACTCAAGTGACCCTCTTGCCCAGCTTCCCTAGTGGCTGGAATTACAGCCACCATGCCTGGCTAGTTTTTTCTATTTTTTAGTAGAGATGGGGTCTCATTCTTACCCAGGCCAGTCTGGAACTCATGAGCTCAAGCAATCCACGGGCCTCAGCCCACTGGAGGATTACAGGTGTGAGCCACCACTTTCTTGTGTGTTTATTGAGCTGCTCATTACACTTACGTGGTCTCCCCCTTTTCTCATTTGCCTAGAATCTTTATCAAGGTTGGGGACTACATTTTTATCAAATGCCTTTTCAGAGGCTTTTGATGTAACCAGCCAGATTGATCTTCTTCAACTACCTGATCTAGAGAATCATGATCTTAGTTTTCTCAATTCTGGTGAGATCCCTGTTTGATAAACTAGATTGGGACTTTTAATACACTGCTAGTTATCTTCTGTAACATTTTATTTAGAATTTTTAAAATTTATAATTACAGTGGGATTGAGTTCCAGTTCTCTTGTTTATCAACTGTGCTAGTATTATATGCTGGACTCACGAAATGAATGGAAAATTTTCTCAAGTTTTCTGTGGTCTAGAAAAATATAAACGATATTAAAATGATAATTTCTTTAAATGTTTTTTTTCTAATTCAGCTATAAACATCTGACTGGGACCTTTTCTGTGGAAGATATCAAAATACATTTCTACTTTCATTTAGGAAAGTTGAGCTATTCAACATTTTTTAATCTTTGGCAATTTTTATTTGGATAAGATGTCATCCGTGTCCTCTGGGCTTTTAAGTTTCCTGACTAGTTAAGCTGTGTTCTGATTTGCCTTTAACATTTCTTGCATCTGTTATATCTCTTTTCATGTTTGTAATCATGGCATCCTATGCTCTATTTTTTCCTAAATTAGGGTTCTGAGAAGTTCAATCTAATTTTATTAATCTTTTCAAAGACCAGCATTTGACTATAGTTGATTATTGCCTATATTTTCCCTATTTTATTGGCTTCATTTCTTTTTTTGTCTTTTTAAATTCTTTATTCTGGCTAACTATAATTTATTTGGTATTTTGTCTTTTAATTATTTAAGATGAATAATTAAATAAATTATTGTGTTTGTCTGCTTTTTTGTTTTGTAATGAAAGTGCTTGAGACTATGCTGTTGCCTGAGGTAAGCTTTTGCTATATAACCTATGGGTTTTGATACGTAAGAATTCCCTTCTATTTTTTTTCTGGACAATTATAATTTTAGTATGAATTTCAAGTTTGAAAAATATATTTAAACAGTGCAGTTTTGATGATGTTAAATATTTAATATTCACTTATAATTTTTAGGTGATTTAATATGTATGATTAGATAACAAGGCTGATTAAAATCTGTCCTTAAAAAAATTAACACAGATATTCTTGTTAGCCAAATAAATGATTGATTTTTGTAACCATTCCATGAACATTTTTTAAAGTGCATTCTCAATTCGTGGATTGTAAGACTACATATGTTTTAATTAAAATCTCTCAGTACAATTATTATCAGGTATAGAGTTTATGGTGTTGTTAATATGTACATCTGACAGCACCATCCCATTCCTTTGAAGGCTACTTTCTTCTGTCTTAGTTAATCTACATATTTTATTTTACCCTCTATTTCTTGATAATTATCTTCCCATTGTATACATATAAATGATTCTTCTCCAAATATTTCTTTATTTTATAAGAATATTATTTTTAATGTGTGTACTATAAATTTTCATATCATCATCATAAACAAAATGTTTTTTAATGTTCAACTTCTTTTATTTTGAGACAGAGCCTCAAGCTGTCCCCTTGGGTAGAGTGCTGTGACATCACAGCTCACAGCAACCTCCAACTCTCGGGCTCAAGCGAGTCCCCTGCCTCAGCCTCCCGAGTAGCTGGGACCACAGGCGCCCGCCACAACGCCTGGCTTTTTTTGGTTGCAGCCATCATTGTTGTTTGGCGGGCCCAGGCTGAATTCAAACCCACCACCTTAGGTGTACATGGCTGACGTTTTAGCCACTTGAGCCACAGGTGCTGAGCCAATGTTCAACTTCTTAACTGAATATTCAGTGATATTCACAATGTCTGGGTTTCAACTTAGCCACATTTAAGCTCTAAGAACTTGGTTTTAACTTTGTGAACTGAACGCAAATATAGCTGTCACTGGAATTAACTGACTTCTTCCTGCAACTTTGAATAGCAAAGGTATCAAACTCACATCATTCAGTGGTTACCTCTTGAAGGTAAAAGACTCAATAGTTAACAATTACTACTTCATTTTTCGTAGACATGTACACACACAAAAAACTTGCAATTGCAAATGGCTACCTTTAATTTAGAAGAACCATTATTTGATGTGTAAGAGCTACCATGTAATGGAAATGAAAGATAAAAAAATGAATAAGGAAACACACCTTATCAGTTGTAAGTACAAAATTTTAACAAACTAAACTTTGAAGTAATACTGATGTTTCTTAGCAGATATGTACCCTGTGGTTTTTATAAGGCTATCATACCACTAATGTTCTGATAAATGTTGGTAAATTGTGCAAATTACATAATCATCTCAACTTTTTAAAATGAAAATTTAGGGATAAATTTTCCACTAAAGGTGCATCTATAATTTTGGGTTATTGCTTCTGAAAGTTTATTTAAAATTTTTTTAAAAAACATTAGTGAATAATAAATTAATAATTACATGTTTATACAATCACTCAGACAAAAGTGTTCATACTATTCTATACACACAGGAGATTAACAGCTCAGCCCCGTTCCCTCCACTATCCCAAATAGAATGTATCTATAATTTCCTGCAAGTCCTTCCTTTGACTTTGCTCACTGGCAGTGTTCTGGCTTTGTGCACCTTATAAGCAATAACCAGCAGGAAGAGCAGCTTTGAATCTTTCTCCCTTTATCCCTGGTGATCAGAGGTACCACCTGCTCTAGGTGTCTCAGAACACTTCCTGTTACCTTGTGCTAAAGGACTCAAGGAAAAGAGAGATGTGTTATCATCTAAATCACTTGACCAAGTGATACATGACCAAGTATAAAGTTGGAAACTTATTGTAATGTAACTGCCAATAATAATATTTTGTGAAAGAAAGAAGGAAAGAAGAATGGAAGGAGAGGATGGAGAAAGAGAAGGAAGGAAAGAAGGGAAGAAGGAAATAGAAAAATAAAGAAAAAGTACAAAGATTCAGGATAAATGCTAAACTTTACAAAAGTGGTATTATCCCAGGCCGATGCACACGTTAGCGTCACCACATTGTAGTAGATATTCTAAGCCTCCACGATCACACTTTCTGCGTGATATTGTACAAGTTTTCCTGACTTTCCTGTCACACACATAGTGAGCTTGCTAAGGAGGGAGTGTCTTGTTATTTTCTATAACCCTGCCATCTCCTAGAGGTCTGACAAAAATGATTAAGAAGATGAAGTTAAGGACTGAGGAAGCTCTCCGCATTGATAGAATTTGTACTCAAGGACTGTGTAAAAAAGGTATAAAAGCTTGCTTTCTGTGATACCAATAGTCCTTACAATCACTTATGAGGACCTGGGCTATTTTTACAACCATCCACTAAGCTATGCACATCCAGAATAACTACAACATGTGTCATTAACATGTCACTGTGAATTGGCAGGATAGCCCCTCCGTGACATCTCTCCATATGTGCTGAGTCCTTTGCTGGTCTGTGATGTAGGGCTGTGCAGAAGACGTCACCACTTTTCCTTTGACTAACCTCATGAAGTTCTACACATTCTCCTAAAGCACCGTTACTCTTCATTATATAAATGCTTCAGTCACCACATGCATTTTAAAGTGGGTATTTAACAGAACAAGACTTTGACTTCTTCAAGAATGTTTGTTAGAACTGAAATATAACTGTGCTTTACCTCTGCTTCTGCACTATAAGAAAACGTACTTCTCTCTGACTACTTTGGCAGTAATTGGATAGAAAGAATATAGCATCAATTCCAGACTCCCTGCACTAACTAAATGGGTTTTTCTTTTCTGCTTTTATCTTCAGCAATCTCTTTTATAGCTACTGAATAAATACAGTACATCTATGCACACTATCTTACAAAGTCAGGAAACCCATTTTTTACCATTCTGAGTTGATTTAGGAATAGATAACATGTTTTCTTTTATGGTCTTTTTCCTACTATACCTGCTATTTAAGACCTACTAAAAGTAGAGAAAGAAGATCAAAGATTCAATGAAAATAAAGGCTCTTCAATTAATGAGAGCTTTTGCTTTTTAATGCCAAAACAGATGTCCCTTTGTAAACAATATAATTTTGTAGCCACTGCAATGGCAATAGATTAAAACAAAATAAAAATATTATAAATTGTGTCTGAGAAGGTAAAACATTATTTTTTTCTTTCCAAAATATATATTTTTAATTTCACATTAAGGCAAGTGTTCAAGCAATTAGGTCACAATGTCTGCATTTGTTAGGGAGGGTCCCTAAGCATTCTAAAGTGAAATCTTGCCAATTCAGTCTATGTTTGAAGTGACCCTTATAATTCTCAAAGAGTAAATATAATATCTATTCCAATATCAAAAATGATTTGCAGTTGTTTTTCAATCATTATTATGTATCAGACTTGTTCTGGCCTTACTACAGCTCCCATTTTCCACATTATTTATTTCCTCTCTATCGGAATCGACTTTTCAAGTTCAATCTTACGGTGTTCCGTGTGTGCCTAGTGGGAAATGCATCAGTGTACGGATGTAACAGAATGCTATATCTCTAGGGAGTGACACCGAATCAGGGGTCTACATTTCTAACAGTTCCTGGAATGGGCTGCTGGCACTCCACTTCCCAACAGGCTGATGTGTGGAGCACCCACTGACCAGCTGCTGGCAGCTGCCCAAGCAGGGAGGCCACCAGCGGCAGACAGAACAAAAACCCTTTGTAAGAGGCTGGCTGTATTCTGAATGAAAACAAACAAAGTGCACACAAAGTCAAGAAAGGAGCTTGTAAAAAAATTTTGTTAAAGAAAAGAGAGAAGCTTGTGCATACTAGCACATTAAAAACTTTAATAAGACTTCGGGCAGCTCCAATGGCAGGGATGCCCGCAAAACAAGAGAGATTTCAACAGAAGAAATGAAGCTTCAGGTGGACTCTTAAAAGAATTAACTGAACTAAAAAACAACAGTGTGAAACACAGATGAAAAGCAAGCACATAAACAAGTGGGGACAGAAAGAGAAAAGTATCCGTAGGATAAAAAGATTAGGTTTGGAAGAGCCGAGGGTGGGTTGAGCGCTTGTGATTCACCCAAGAACCATCAGATGAAGGACCCTGAAGAACAGAACAGTGGGCATTTTGTTCTCCAGAGATATGGAATCTATTTTTGCTTCTTTCCCTCTGAATCGCTTCTGGAGAACTTTATATGTCTTTCCAATAAGTGCTTTTATGTCCTTGTGCACTTTATATCTCCTTAAGTAAATCTTCTCCAGTCATTGATTCTATGGCTTCAGATTCAGTGGCCCCGTCAAGGCCTTTTTCCTCTGGGGACGGGTTCATTCCTTTTGTTTATCAAGGGAGGGATGAGACATCACTGCTGTGTCACTGTGTTTAATTCTGGATCCTTGCAGAGTAGTCCCCTGTGTCAGACATGTCTGAACGCTTAAACCTAACCGTTAGGTCAAAGGAAGATTTAAGAAGCTGCACCCAGCACAGGGTCTCCAGCACTCGCCACTGAAGCAGTAAGTGAAGAAATAATCAAACAAGGGAAAACAGGACAGAGGAAATGTGTGCACAGGTAACGAAGAAATGCAGATGTGGAGGAATTAGAATTAAGTCAGAAGATGACCCCTAGACACCATGTGTTCCAATGAGCAAGTACCTGAATTGCCAACCAAAACGTACAGATAGGCCATCTTGCTTTATGAGTGTTTAATCCCGAAAAACAGATGTGGGAAGCTATCGTTGCATAGTAAAGAGAGATTTCGCAAGGCGCTCCAAAATCCAGTGTTAATCAAGTCTTCAGAAACTAACGCTGGCTGGTAATGCAATGTATACTTGTCTTTTTTTTCTTTTTATGAAAAAAGTCATTTAAGACCAAAATTCAAATTATCTATTTACCACCTATGATTTACCTGCCTTCAATCCCTAACCTTTCACAGTCTCCTACACCTTCTGGAAACAGTTTAAGGCTCAAGCTGCATTTAATCAGACACGGCATCAACTTGCTCACCTAATTTAGTTATTTAACCATTAATTCGACAACCATTAAGGCTCACGTCCATCCTTACACTGCGTCTCAGATGTAGCCGTTCTAATGCTAGTTCCCCTCCCAGTTACTGATCTTTCCTATTTCTTTTGAATGTTTCTTGTTTTTATTATCTTATTTTGTTTGTTTTGTATTTGAACTCTTTCTTCTTTGTTTTTTTGGATTTCCTCTTCTCTGACTTTGATCCTCATTCTGTCTCTATCTCTTCAATCTTCTCTTCAGACGTTTATTCATTGATTTCTCATCCACATATTAAAGTTTTCCCTTATTCTTTCACTTGATGTTTTCATTCATTATTTTTTCATAAATGGTTTGCTATCCACTCCTGCCTATATAAAGGAGAATCTCTTAGCCATTATTTTCTTCACATACTCATTTATTTTCTAATATTTTCTCTCCTGTTTCTGTGTATGTTTCTGATGATCTCTGAAACACACATACATGTGTACTCTAATGCAGACATAACATCCACCATTCATCCTCTCTATGGTGGCCTCTTTCTCTACATGTAACAATTACATGTAAATGTGCACGTGTGTGTTTGTGTATACCGCCTTCAGTGTAAGAGTATGAACATCCTCATGTAGTCTTGCTTCCTTATGCACTGTTCTGTTCTCATGTCCCCATACTATCCTCTTATTAATAATGACTTGAATTTTTAAGACCTATATAGGCCCATTAAGTGTAAAAAATAAGTTATTGAACTGTGTCACTCCATTTTGAAACAGGTTGGAAGGAAGGATCAGCAGACCTTAGCTTGAAAAAGTGGCAATGATCTATTCCTCTTCTGTGCTGCCGATGACTTGTGGTTTCATTACCAAGTGAGGGTTCTGCCTAAGCCCACTAAGTCCAGTTAGCTAAGTGTGCTGAAATTATTTTTCCTTGGATCAGTGGGAAAGCTATTGGCACGCTGCAGGAGACACTTCTTTCCCATGCCAGTGCATGATGGTAAGCATTCTTGCACCCACCCTGCAACCAGCAATAAGCAGCCATAGCATACTCCCACTCCATCTCACTCCTCAGACCTACCCTTAAACTAAAGGAAGAGATGTATAAATCAGAGAGAACAGGGAAGGGAAAAGGGCTGCTGAAACAAGGCCAACAGGACCAACTTAGCTGGAGGCCACCATTACTAGCTTAGTGGACAAAGGAAGCAAGTCAGCTGCAAACTTCACTTCTTCATGAGAAATTCAACTTCCCAAGGAAAAATCAAAATGGTGTATTTAACCTTATGAATTTGGAGCCAAGACTGACTGTGCTGAAATACGCAGTTCTGACACATTGAACAAGGTAGCTTAACTTTGTGTGCCTAAGATTTCTTTTGTAAAAAATAGGAATGACAGTGTCAGTACTGACCTGGCTAGAGTACTGAAGCAAACTGAATAAATTATTGTATTTGTAAAGTGCGTAAAACATGGTAGCATCATATAAAGGACACATAAGTGACAGAATCAAGTGCGTCCTTTCTGAGAAAGAGCAGACTAATAGTCTTCCTATTTATCTCCTTATCTGCTCCAAATTTCCTTCTCTATCATTCCCTTTAGCAATAGTTTTGCAATTTTTTTCCCAAATAAGTACCTTCAATTAAATAACCAGCTAAGTAGGAAAAGCAGTGACACCTAAGTGAGGAAGAGCTACACAACAGATGGTAAGAAGCAACAAACAGAATTAGATCACAAAGTTGAAGGAGTCTGGTTATTTAAAGAAGAATTAGAAAAAATGTAAATGATGTTCTGTTTGTAGAGAAGCAGTGTGACAAAGATGTAATGTCTGAAATGATTGAGATTTACTTTCAAACTTCATTAAAATGTTTCATTGTTCTTTACATGTAGAATTTGAAGGTGAAAAGAAAAGTGAAATTTGCTCTATGGGACTCATGCTATGTTGGAATATTATAATAATGTTTGAACAGGAAGTAATCTGGGGTTTGAACATGATTTGAATTGTGAAAAAATTCCATAATAAACTTATGGAAAGATCATTAAAAATTTGGAACATATTGTAGCTACTGATGGGGAGAAGACTTTCAAAAGTTAAAGTATAAACATACATACACTACTATTTAAATCATAGAAACTATGACATGACATGACATTTTTTTCCATGAGGTTATCTATTTTTGTTGTTTTCAACAAAGGCTGGGGAGCAGTATGAGCCTCCAGGGGATGCGACTGGGGGAGGTGGGCACTAGAGAATCACAGAGTAAAGGTGTAGGCCCAGCCCTCAAGGAGTTTATACCCTGGAGGCACATGACATTTAAAAAGCAGAATTATTGTGTTATTAGAGAGAAAAAATGTAATGTTATGGGAGCACAGGAAAAGTTTATCTAATTCTGAGTGAAAGTATAAAATGAGAGGTTTGGTTAGAGTTTTCCTGGAGGAGGTCCTATCTGTGCTGTTTTAGAGAATAAATAGAAGTTATCCTGGGGCGAGTCTGGAGAAGGGTCTCCAGCAAAGTACTAACATAAAGTAAGCTGGGTAAGAGTAAAGGGCTAAGGTACAACATCAAGTTGAAAAGGTCATGCTAAGTACTGCCAGGTCTAGAATTTAAATTTGACCTAGACAACAAGTGCATTTGAGAGTCAGGACCTGCCTGTTTGTATTCTAGAAACTACGGAGATGTAAGTTTGAATACCAAGAGCTTTCTTTAGAAACTTTGGTATGAAATGCGGAAGTATGAATTAGGCTGATGGCCGGGAAAATGGTAGGAAGAAGTGCAGTGGAAAATGCTAAGGCTATGGGAATCCTTAGCTTTTGTGAGTCATCAGATGTGGGTTGGGTTTAACACCTGGCATTCGGGCCCCCATTACGAGGAGGGTGACTGTTCTAGTTACCACTACAGGAAGTGGAGAAGGAGGAAGAGCTTTAGTCCAGTATTTCAGAAACTGATTCTAGACACAATGATTTGATATATATGTTTAGAATATGTACAATTTTAAGCACTGGATTTTCTTTTATTCTCTTCTTTTAATTTATGGAAATAATTTTTCCCTTTTTATAGATTATAGGAAAATAATCCCTGTTGTTTTATATTTTTTGTTGTTGTTATGCTAATAAAATTATGTTCATTTATTTGCTTGAAGAAGGAGTGTGATTGCTTAAAGAATAAAGACAAATGAGTTAACCTAGTGAGAAAGGATTTCATGCAGTCTGTTTCGTGAAATGTCAATCATCATGGTTCTGAAATTGAGTTGGGAACTAGCAACATTCCTCAGGCTAAAATTAAGATCACAACTGTGGCCTGCTGGAGGCAAAGCCTTTTTAGACATTGGTAGCTCATTGAATCATTTATAATAATAAGTGAAGATGCTAAGCTTAACCAAAGTAAAAGCAGCTTAATATAACTAGTTTCAAGCAAATTGATGGTGATGGAATTTGGGGACACAGAAGGCGAGTACAGAGAGCCTTTAGGGTGAGGCAAAGGTGAGCTGGCTGAGCCAGGGTGCAGGTGGGTTCTGTGAAGCAGCGGGATGAAGTCTTCTCTATTTCTGTTCTTAGGCATTTGTTTTTGGGTTAACCTGTCTTACTGTTTCCGTAGTCTCCTTGGAATACCAACATCTCATTAGATGGAGAAAGGAGAAAATATTTTTCTTTCCCCACATATAGAAAGAGGTTAAGAGACCACAGTACTAAAGTACTGAATCAACCAATGACCCTGGCCAAGTAATTGGGAAATCATGTGAGATACACAGGGCCTGGGAGGAAGGCTAAGGCTGAAAGAGGGGCAAAGCCTGAAATCCCAGGACCGCGTGTGTGGGGTGGCCTTGCCAAAGTATGCATTCAACCATCCACTCACCCAACAAATACGTGCTGGATGCTTACTGGGTCCCTGCAACTGTGCACAAAAGTAGATTTACAATACTGATGAATAAGGTTCAAACATAACCCTAGCACAGTATGTAAACTTCAAATGAGAATGAAACATGGTAGGAAGCAGTACCAGCAACATACTCCTCCCACCCATCAAGATTTGCTGAATTTAAATTGTGAGGAAAATAAAGAGATATGATGAAGGATTAAAATCAAGATATGCTAAAAAAAATTATGTGAATTTTTTTCCTAGCATATAAAAGAAATCCCCAAAGAGAGTTAAACAAAGTACAAGATGTTAATTAGGAAGGACCAAAGTCATTGGAAGATGCATCATATACATTTATTGGGAAATATATATTTAGAGTAAAACATGAGAAAATAATACAAATATAAGAATGTACTAAGAATAAACTGAAAACACTCAAACTCCGGTGGGTTGGGGCTGGGGAGGAATTTCTATTATGAAGCTATTTTTATGAGAATTTGTGGAATCAAGAACTTCATACTCTATAGAAGACAATATAAATTGATAGAATGTATCTTGAGAACAATTGGCTTTATTCACCAAATATAGTAGGAGTAGATATGTCCTTAGGTAGCTATTGTATTTCCATGTTGAATTTTTTTTAAATGACAATACAAATGATGTTCACTATAATGTTGTATTAATTAACATAGCAAACAAAATGCTCAATAATAGGGAGGAGATGGAGTCACACATTAGGAAATTTGTTTATTTCAGATGAATGAGTGTACAAACAATTAGGATACATTGTTTGCACCTGTTAGGTAAAGTCCAAGTTGTAGTTGTGTCCTTCACCCAGCACATTGGGCCTGTCAGGTGCCTCCCTCCTCCTCTCTCCCTCCTCCCTTCCTCCCCCCAACTGAGTTTGTCTTTTTCTCCTATATGGGTGTGTATTTGATCATCTACTGGTTTCATTAGTATTGAGTACATTGTACACTTGCTTTTCCATTCTTGTGATACTTTACTAAATAGCATGCTCTGTAACTCCATCCAGGTTAATATGAAAGATGTAAAGTCTCCATCTTTTTGTGTGGTTGAAAAGCATTTCATGCTATACATATATCACAGTTTATTAATCCAAGTTTGATGAGCATTTATTTTTGTTGTTGTTGCAATAGCCAGTGGAATCTTCTTCATATAATTTTTCCCCAGGCCAATATAATCAAGAGTTTTTTCCAGGCTTTCTTCTAGGATTTGTATCATTTCATGCTTTGGATTTAAATCTTTTATCCATCCAGAGTCCATTTTTGTTAGTGGTGAGGGATGGGGGCCCAGTTTCTTTCTTTAACATGTGGTTATCTAGTTCTCCCAGCACCATTTGTTGAATAGGGACACTTTTCCCAAGTGTATGCTTTTGTTTGGTTTATCAAATGTCAAATGTCAAATGAAGGCTGGTTTCATCTCTAGGTTTTCTATTTCTTTCCATATGTCCGTGTTTTTGTGCCCATACCATGCTGTTTTGATCACTGTGGATTTGTAGTATAACCTGAAGTATGGTAGCATGATGCCTCCAGATTTGTTGTTATTGCTAAGAACTGTTTTGGCTGTAAGGGTTTTTTCTGGTTCCATTTTTTAAAAGTATATATATATATATTTTTTAAGTATATATATATATATAAAAGTATATAAAGTATATATATATATGTAAAATAAATATATATAATACCTATTTCCATATATAATATACAATATAAATATGTATATATAAACATAAAAACTAGAAAATATATATTTGTTATATATATTATATATTTATTATATATGTTTATTACATTGTATATTATATGATATGTATTTTTATATCTATTTTTATTATATATTATATATAAAAATAAATGTATATATATTTATATCATACTTGAATATATATATTTTCTAGTTTTTCAAAGTATGATGTTAGTATTTTAATGGGAATTGCAGTAAATCTGTACGTTGCTTTGGGTAGAATAGACATTTAACGATGTTGATTCTTCCCAGCCAAGAGTATGGTACGTTCTTCCACTTGTTGATGTCTTCTGCTATTTCTTTTCTTAGGGTTTTATAATTCTCTCTGTAGAGATCCTTCACCTCCTTGGTGAGACATGTTCCCAGGTATTTCATTTTCGTTGAAACTACTGGGAAGGGAATTGTGTCCTTGATTTTCTTCTCAGCTTGACTTTTGTCAGCATATAGAAAGACTACTGATTTGTGGACATTGCTTTTATACCCTGAGATGTTATTATATATTTTTTATTTTTTGGAGACAAAGTTTTACTTTGTCTTCACTCTGTGCCATGATGTCACAGTTAACAGCAACCGGAAACTCTTGGGTTCAAGCAATTCTCTTGCCTTAACCTCCCAAAAAACTGGGACTCCAGGCACCCACCACAATGCCTGGCTATTTTTCGATGAGGTCAAGGTCTTGCTCTAGCTCAGGCTGGTCTTGAATCTGTGAGCTCAGGCAATCCATCCACCTCGGCCTCCCAGAATGCTAGTATTAGAGGCATGAGCCACTACACCTGGCCCTGTTACTGTATTTCTTGATCACTTCCAGGAGTCTTGTGGCTGAGTCTTTGAAGTTTTCTAAGTGTAAGATAATATCATGATCAAAGAGCAAGAGTTTGCTCCTCTGCCCCCATTTCTATGCTCATACTATCCCCTTGCCTGATTGCACTGACTAGAACTTCCAGAACTATGATGAATAGTAGTGGCAATAGTGGGAATCCTTATCTGGTTCTAAGTGGAAATGCTCTCATTTTTACTCCATTCAGTGTGATATTGGTGGTGGATTTGTTGTAGATGGCTTCTATTAATTTAAGAAATGACCCATCTATACCTATTTTCTTAAGTTGTCTTGTCAGAAAAGGATGCCGAATTTTTGCATCTATTGAGAGGATCATATGATCTTTTTTTGTTGTTTGTATTTATGTAGTGAATTACATTTATGGATTTGCATATGTTAAACCAACTGTGTTATCCCTGGGATGAAGCCTACTTGATCATGATGTACAATTTTTTTAATGTGTAGCAGTATTATATTTGCTAGGATTTTATTGAGTATTTTTACATCAATATTAAATTTCTGGCAGTAGAGTTTTTTTGTAGCAATCAGAAATGATCTCTTATATATTTTGAGTATCTGTTGTTATTTCCCACTTCTTCATTTTCTGATTGAGTTTATTAGAGATGTTACATTTCTATTTCTAGTTAATCTGGCCAAAGATTTATTGATTTTGTTTATCTTTTTGAGGAACCAATTTTTGTTCCATTAATTTTGTGAATGATTTTTTGTTTTCATTTTCATTTATTCCTGACTTTTTTTTTTTTCTTCTGCTAGGTTTGGGATTGGATTGCTCTTCCATTTCCAGTTCCTTGAGGAGGTTCGTTTGGTTGTTTCTGTGCTCCTTCTGTCTTTTGGATGGGGATCTAATGAAATAAATTTCCCTCTGAATAATGCTTTTTCAGTATCCCACAGGTTCTGATAGCTTGTGACTTCATTGTCATTATGTTCGAGAAAACCAGTGATTTCCTGCTTTATCTCCCCTTGACCCAGCTCTCATTCAGCATAAGGTTGTTTAGTTTCCATGACTTTGTGTGGGATTTTTTTTGGAGTTGAGTTCTACCTTTATTCCCTTGCGGTCTGAAAAGATACAAAGTATAATTTCAATACTTTCAATTTTCTTGAGGTCTGATTTGTCTCCTAGAATATGGTTAGTTTGGTTGGTAAGAAAAGCATATACTCAGTAGTTTTGGGATGGTACATTCTGTGTCTATCAATCAAGCCTAAACATTTGAGGGCGATGTTTAAGTCCCTTGTTACTTTGTTTAGTTTCAGTTTGGAAGACTGTCCAGTTCTATCAGCAGGGTGTTGATGTCCCCAGCTATTATGGTGTTGGATATCATATTGTTCATACTTGTTAGGGTCCATTTCATAAATCTAGGAACATTTAACTTCGGTTCATAAATATTTAGAATTGATATGTCTTCTTATTATATTATTCTTTTGATCAGTATATAGTGTCCATATTTATCTTTCTTTACTTTTGTTGCTTTAAATCCACTTGTATCTGTGAATAACATTGCAACCTCTCCTTTCTTCTGCCAAAATTCTGCCCATTTGCCTAAAATATTTTTTTGCAAGTCTTCACCCTGAGTATTATTTTGTCCTTAGAAGTTAGATGTTTCTTTCTGAGGACAACATGTAACATAATTGGCTTGTGCTTTTTTATCCACTCAGCCAGCCTGTGCCTCTTCAGTGGGAAATTCAAGCCATTCACATTATTGAGAGAATTGATAAGTATGGTGGAATACTGTTGTCTCAATTTGTGAAGGTTGAGTGCTTGGTTTTATCCCTTGCGTCACTGTGGAAGGTAGGTTTGGCCTTTAGTTTCTGGGTGTCCCCTTTGCTGGTGGTCCAGTATGGGGTTCAGTGTGGAGGAGGGTCTGAGTAATTCCTGCATAGCTGGTCTTCTTGTGGAAAATTTCCTCATGTTTCCATGTCAGTAAAAGATTTAATTTCTGGGGTTGTGCCCATTGCTCAAAAGGGTAGGGCACTGGCCCCATATGCCAGAGGTAGCAGGTTCAAACCCAGTCCCAGCCAAAAAAAAAAAAAAGATTTAATTTCTCTGTTGAATATGAAATTTAGTGTAGCAAGGTACAGAATCCTTGGCTGAAAATTGTTTTGTTTAAAAAGTATAAAGGTTAACCAGGCATGGTGGCTCATGCCTGTAATCCTAACACTTATGGGAGGCGGAGGCAGATAGACTACCTGAGCTTACAGGTTCCAGACCAACCTGAGCCAGAGTGAAATCTCATCTCTAAAAAAATAGCCAGGCATTGTGGTGGATACCTATAATCCCAGCTACTGGAGAGGCTGAGGCAAGAGAATCACTTGAGCCAAAGAGTTTGAGGTTGCAGTGAGCTATGATGCCATGGCACTCTACTGAGGGTGACAAAGTGAGATTCTGTCTCAAAAAAAAAAAAAAGTATAAAGTTAATGACTCTCTTCTGCTCTTCGGACTTCATAAGTTTTCGCTGAGAAGTCTGCTGTCACCCTGATGGATTTGCCCCTGTAAGTCAGTTGGCGCTTACTCTTGGCTGCTTTCAGAATTTTCTCTTTCATTTTGGTCTTAGCTAGATTCATTACAATGTGTTTAGGTGATGCTCTGTTTGTGTTGAGATGAAGCAGAATTTGATATCCACCTAAAACAAGTGCGTCAGAATCTTTAATGATTATTGGGAAATTTTCATTTATAAAATCCTCCCATAGGATTGCTTATAGCACTGCCTATAAGTAGTATGTTTGAACACTATGTGAAGTTCCATAATTCTCTAAGAGATTGCACTGCTTTTACTCTCTTCTTTTCTGCCTCTTTAAAAGCCTGAGTTAACTCAGAACTTTATCTTCCAGCTCTGAGGTTCTTTCTTCTCCACAGTTTAATATGGTTGATGCATCCTACTGCATCTTTAAATTCCCTGAATGACTCCTTTAATTCCTTAAGCTCCAATATATCCTTTCTAATTTCATCATGACTTTTGGTCATTTCTTGGTCAATTTTTAGATTTCCTTTTGGTTGTTATCCATTTTCCCTTCAATTCCCTTCATTGTTTTAATCATCCATACTCGAAATTCCCTGTCATTTCCATAATTTCCTTTTCTTTTTCCCAATTTATGGTTAATGTGAGAGTACAAACAACTAAGTCACAGTATTTGAATTTGTTAAGTAAAGTGCCTCTTGTAGAGGGGTCCTGTACCCAAAATGTATGCCAGACACCCCTACATTAAGTGAAAGTACCCCAAACAACCCCTCCCCTCAACTTGAACTGAAATGAGCTTTTTTCCTATGTGGATGTGAACTAGATCATCTACTGGCCACACATTAGTCTTGAATACATTGGATACATCCTTTTCCATTCTTGTGATAGTTTTTTCTCCATAATTTTAATATAGGTAGAATCCTCTGTGCTAGCTGCCCCATGGTTCTTTGGGGGGATTTGATCTCTTCTAGTTTGTCACGTTGCCAGAATTCTTGTGTTGGTTCTTCCTCATGTGTGTTTTCTTCTTGTTCACTTTCTTCTCCTACTTTGTCCTCTTGCTTCATTCTTCTCCTTAAATTTCCTTGTCTTTCTGTTTGGGTGTCAGAGTTTGGGGTTTGTACTTCCGTACGTTTTGTTATTGTGCAGGGTCACTGATGGAGTAGCACCTGGCAGTGGAAATTCAGCTAAAGATGCGGCGGGCTCTCCAACTAACCTTCATTAGTTTGGGGGCTCACTTTCTACATTAGGAAATTTTGATGTATATAAAAAGTTCTAACATCATAAAAAAAACACAATAAAATGTTAAGTAATAAGTACTTAACTCTCTTACCCATCTGTATACTTATGTGCAACCACAAATATACCCAACTTATAGAAAAAGATTAAATGAAAATGTTTCATCAAAATATTAAGTTGGTTAATCTGAGCTGAAGGATAATGAGTTATTATTATTTATCTTCTATAATTTCTAAATTTTTAACAATGAACATATACTAAAATTATATTAGAAAATTTAATAATACATTGAATAATTTTAATTTAAAATATATTTGAGGTGAGGAATCAGCCGATAGATGGCAAAAAATGTAGTCTTAGGAAAATCAATTAGAATATTCTAAAACAATATATAAAAATATAGAATTTTAATAAAAAAACTTAAAAAGAGAATCTTATTAAATATTTTTGATCACACAAAAATAGAAACTTTATTCAAAATTTATCCATTTTGAAGATGTTAGCCAATTAAAACACGTTGTTTTCTTAACAGTTATTTTGTTAAATGAGCAATTTAATTTTCTTTGTTGCTGAGCCCCACATGGAACACAATACTTTACTCACAGTATATTTACTATAAGGCTGAGATCAGAAGTCCAAAAGAGTTGCATGTAATTTCTAGAGACGGCAGAGAAATAAGATGCTTTTTCTACCTTCAGACATGTCTAACTACAGCTCAACTTGTCTCCTGCTAGATGAAGCATAAACCCGGAGAGATCAGCTGCACTTGAGCTGGGAACCCTTCCACCTTTATTGTCATTCAAAAGAGGCTCTGGAGAAAGCGCCCATGTTCTTTGGCAGCAGATGCCTCTACTTTTTCTATAGACTTAGAAAACCACTTACTAGACTGTACTGATGGTCACTGAAATTCCCTTTCCATGGTAAAACAATTGTACTTCATGTAACACCATCCTTTTCTTAAAATTATTTGTTGAAACAGTCCTTAAAATTTAAGTCTAGGATGTCCAGATGTAAATATGCCCTGAATAGCAATGAATCTCAGTTCTGAGCTTTTGATGATAGAACAAATAGATCCGATTTTTGAGCGGTATGAATCATTTGCCTAAGGCTTGCACCTGGACACTACCTAGTTACTAAAGTTCACTGTATTTATTTTGCATAAACAATGATGGTGACCTTAGGAAAATCCCTAGAGTTTTAGGTGAAAATGATTTTCCTTAAAACTAAAAATCAGGGAAGTACTTAGCTTACAGGCAGATTTCTCATCAATGTAACAAGAAGTTTCAGCCTAGAGTGCTATGCAGGAGTCCATTTATTTAACTTTATTCCCCATATCATGTTTGTTCATTTGACATTGCAACCCTCCTCCAACCTTGCCACTTCAAAGTAAAGTAAATGAGAAGCTCCAGCATTGTGGAGAATGCAGTGACTATATTATGAAATTACATGACTGTATTAACCCATGAGTATGCAGGAATACTTCATATATTCATGTTTATTTATATATGTAACTATTGTATCTATATTTAATGCTTCAGTTGTAAATTTAGAGAACTAATATTACATGAAATATTGAACATGTATACAATAGACTTCCATAACATGTAAACATTATGTTACAGAGTGAGATATAGAAATTGAAAATAGACTTAAATATTAAAAAAATAGTTTTTTCCCTTTACCCATTAATATAAAATTAAAATTCTATAACTAGGAAAACTATTAGATTCTTAGAATTTAAAATTTGTCTTGGTATAAATTTTCTCACAATCCTTCCTAAAAGTGAGGATTGGAGGCCAAGTCTAAGGCACATTTAACACCAGTGTTATTCAGAACAAGCTCTGAGAATGGCTCATTGTGGATCCACAATTACATAAACCCAGAAATTCAAAGCAAGTGATTGAAAACTTTTATAGTAACTTCATAGGATAATTTTATTTATGTTGCATCTAATTTTAAAAGTATCAAATGATCTTCCATAACAGATTAGAAATTAATATTATATAAAAGAAAAAAATGTCCTTCCTCACAAACACCTCACAGGTCATCTCACTGTTTCCCAGCATCCACCCGTAAGACTGAATTGCAGTGGCCAGAGTGATAATATTCTCAATATTGTACCCTTTCAGCTTGCTACCTTTCCTCTCACTTCCACATCTCCTTAGGGTTCATATTGCAAGGGTATGTGACAAATTTATTAGGTAGAAAGTATAAATGTCTTGACACAATAATTAAGTAAATGAGGTGAAGGCTATATTAAATAGTTTGATGTAACCACTCCAAATTGTATGTACAATCAGCACATTGCATGCCATAAAACCGTTATTGTATACATGACCTATGTGTTCATGACTTAGTAATAATAATAATAAAAGAGCCTCCTGAGATAGCCTCCCAAATAAATCATCAGAAATCCTATTTTTTGTCTCAAGGTCTGCTTCTGGCTTTAGGGAGTTTGTCTGGTCTACATCATATCTCTGATTTGTACACCAATGCCTGACATACAAGAGTTGTTTGACAATACTTAATAATTAATTAATTAATCAATGTTAATTACTAATTAAAGGTTGGCTTGGATTACCTTAGACAAACCAGTTTACTTCCCTTAGCCCAGATCGTTCATCTATCATCTATCTGTCTAAATTGTTCAGAATAGAAAGCCGTCAAAGTACTTTCCAGTTTCTAGTTCTATGTTTATACAATTTGCTTTCCAAAGTATACAAAATGCTTTACAAATCCAAAGAAGGAACATGGAGACAAATCAATGCTGAGGTAAGAATGCACAAGACCTGCTGAGAAGCTCGTGAGTAGACAGTCTGCCCTGCACAGTGAATCTGTCTGGGAGAGAGTGGGAAGCAATGAGGATTAATTATTACATACTGTAATTATACTTTTACCAATTAAAAAGTAAATATTAGTAGAGAAATCATTCTGGATCTATAACTAAGACAATGAGGAAACAACACATACTGGTAATAGCCAACATTTGACTGTTGATTAAGCTCTCTGAGCACTATGTTAAGTGCTTTGTATCCATTGCCTCATTGAATCCTTGCAACCTCTCTCCCCATTCTGCAGATGAGAAAACTGAGCTATTCCATCACTAATGTCACAGAATCTGAACCAAGGAATGTTTACTTTAGGGCAAGGAGGGTCATTCTCTTTCAACAAAAGGTATCATGTGCACTTAATAAACATTGGGAAAATGTTAGAGCAACATTTTGGGGAAAGAATTACTCCTAAGACAACATTTCTCACTAACTCAAGGTATAATGAGCAAAGAGACTAACCACAGCACAAGGAACACTTTAATACACACATTTAGATGAGTTCACCTTTAAGGAAAAGTGACTGTTGGCCCAATGATTGATCTTAAAAACACCTTGGAGGAGAGGTTAGTATCTTTGTAGTTCATTCCTCATTCTATACTTTCAGCACTATCTGAAGACATTCATCTTCACTGATTTAACCTTAATATCCCTTTCTGAGTTAGCAGTATTATCCTCATCTTCAGAGAAGTGTGAGATTAACTTTATGTGAAATTATTTGTATTGCCAGGAGTCTCAGCACTTCTCTGCCTCACACCCACGGATTCCATCATGCTGTCTCCCACCTATGAGCACTTATTTCCCCCAGATAGAGTGGAAGCATTGCCTGTGGGGGTGGTGGGAAATCTTTATTATGCACCTTTTAATCTCCAGTACTGACTATGATTTTTGAAATGTCATAGGTACAAAATAAGCATTTTTTTTTTTGAAGTTTTGGCCAGGCTGGGTTCGAACCCGCCACCCTCGGTATATGGGACTGGTGCCCTATTCCTTGAGCCACAGGCGCCACCCAAAAATAAGCAAGTTAATAAATAATGTCCAAGGTTTCTATTTTAATACCTCACCCTAGGCAAAAATGAATGTCCTATTAAAGAACGGAACAGATTCTTCATGCACTAAGGTAGGTCCCTATATCACAAAGACTCCCTTCAATAAAATGTAAAGCAAAACAAAGCAAACAAACAAAACTTTCGCAAAGAAAGGTCCTCTGAAAAGAAAACAACAGATAAATCTCAAAAAAATCCCAGATGCCCTTATTAGTCTCCATCTCTTGGGAATATTGGGGTGCCTTGCCCTATGGCTCCATCTTTAGGTCTCTCCTACTTCCCACTCTCTAGGCAATATTATTCGGGCTCATGACTGGATCCTGAGCCGAGTATATGCCAATCATTTCTAAATTTACATCTTTAATCCAGATTCTGTCAACTCACAATTTCCACTTGTGCCTGAGCAAGCCCTGCGCATGTGAACCTCCACATTCCTCAGTCTTCTTTCACTTCTGTGGTTACTCCTTTCTCCCAGTTGTTTAGATAAAAAACTTTGAGTCATTGCTAATGTGTGTTTTTTCTTTTATTCCCTACATCCAATCCCCTGGAAAATCTTACTAGATCGACTTTTAAATTTGTTCAGAAAATGTTCACTTCCCATCTCCAACACTAGCACTCTTAGCATCGCTATCATGGATCTGGATTTCTACAATACACATATAAATTGTCTATCTGCTATTCACGTTGTCTAGCTAGTCTCTTGTATAATAAATAACCAGAGTACTTGAAATATAGCACAATATGATTCCTCCATCCCAAACCACCTAATACTTTCTAATACTAATACTTTTTAAAATATTTCCATTCAAAGTTACAGTACATGTCCTTGAAATGCCTCTGTGATCTGTGTTCTTCATTTTTACCCTAGTCACTCAGACCCCTTGCTACACTTTAAACACATCCAATATGTTCCCATCAAGGGGAGTCTGAAACACTCCTAAAATAGTTGTTCCTGTGGCTTACACCCTCCCTTCTTTCTATAGGTCTATGCATAAATATGACATATCACATGTCACCTGTGCATATTGTCTTACCTGAAAAATTATCTGATGCCTCCTACTCACCAACTAATCTATCTCAAGTTGACTACTTTATTTTTTCATAACTTATTTTTTCAAAAACTCTCATCATCTGACACATGACCTTTTCTATAGTCTGTTTTCTCCCACTACAGTCCACAGTATATATAATTGTCATGAAATCAGGGAACTTTTTAACCCCTTGAACCTTGAACAATGCCCGGCACATAGTACACTCTCTAAAACAGCTGTTCTCAACCTGGGTCATGACCCCTTTGGGGTCTCCTAAATATCACATGCAGCAGCAAAATTACAGTTATGAAGTAGCAATGATAATAATTTTATGGTTGGGGGTCACCACAACGTGAGGAACTATATTAAAGGGTCATGGCATTAGGAAGGTTGGGAACCACTGCTCTAAAATATATTTGAACACATAAATAAAAGGGTGTCAGGAGACATTATCAGACTTACTTTCTCTTTCAATTACTACATAAATAAACTGAACTTACTGGCATAAATCATTGTTGCATTAACCTGTTCACATCTATATTTATAAGAATTGCATAGCTGGGGTGGGGAAGAATACAAATAAAAAATTAAATCAAAATTCCACTTAGTTCAAGCATTAAATGAAGGGACTCCAGCCAAACTTGACTCTTACACAATAGTATTGCTCTTGTAAAATCTTCCTCAATTTTAAATTTCTTGCCCATATCAACATGGTTGAGTGAAAAAGGCAACCATTAAATGATTTGAGTGAGAGACAGAGCAAGATGACCAACAGAAACTTCTCTGTACAAACACCAAATTCAACAAGTGTCCAAGCAAGGAAACACCCTCAGAAGAATGAAAAGTCGTGGGCACAATCGCCGTATCTGGCCAATAGAGGCACTGAAGAGGGCAGAAAACACAGGATTCCACCATAAAAAACCACCCCTCCCGCCTCCATCCTCTGGCAGTGTTGTCCCAGCAAGCCCAGATGAGGTGAAAAAATTTGTGTGCTGATTTTGGGAGGGGAGGGGTAGTGAAGTGATTATATCAACACTCAGGGCTGCACTGTCACAGGGGATCAGAGCACAGGGCACCGTTCTGCTGGTGCTGATGGAGGGATCATTTATACCAGCTTAGCGGGAGGGAAATCCTCTGCCCTGAAATTTGAGTTAGGCTAGCCCCACTCCCTGCTGACAAAAAGCGGCCTGGGTACCGGCAAAAATTTGTAACACACTCAGGCCACAAATGCCATAGTCCCTGGGCGATTCCCAAAGCTGTGCTCCCTCAGAGCCTGCGGAATTTGGTTCACATGACCCAGAGAGACACCAACAGCAGCAGCTAAGCCAGTGCCTGTGCCACCCCTCCCCCAACCAGAGGCAGTATAGTTCAGGTAGAGAATTCTTCCTGTTTTGGAAAGGAAAGGGAAGAATTGAGGATCTTTTTTGCAACTTAGGTATCCACTCAGCCACTGTAAAATTGACAAAAACAGGCTCCTGAACCCCTTGATTCTGGGCCTGACTCCCTGCATGGTATTTCTAGACCCACCCTGGCCAGAAGAAAAACCACTGCCTCGAAGGAAAGAACCCAGGGCTGGCAAGATTCACCACCTGCTACCTAAGGAACCTGAGCCCTTGAGCTTTGAATAAACATTGGAGTTAGCCAGACAATGGACACCACAGGTTTTGGGTGAGGTGGGCCGGCTTCAGATCTAACCTGGTATAGCCCCACAAGCAGTGGGCGTGAGGAAGTGCACACATCACTCTGTCTCCAACTCCAACAGCTCATCACAGAGAGTGTGAGAAAAAAGTGAGTGAATTTGCCTGGTAATCCATGGAATTGTCTCCTTTCATTCTCAAGCCCACCAAGGCAGTACCACTGGAAGCTGGAAAGAGTCACAGCGTTATTGTGTTTGGGGCATTCCTGGTTCATATACGGCTGCAGTAACCAAAGACAATGCTCAATTCCCTTTGAATATCAGGAAAGCCTTTTCAAGAAGGATGGGTTCAAACAAGCACATACTATGAAGATTAGAATTAATACCTAACTCTTCAAAGCCCAGTTATCAATGAACATCCACAAATATCAAGAACAACCAGAAAGACATGCCTGCCTCAAATGAAGTAAATAAGGTACCAGTGACCAAGCCAGAGTGATGGTGACAGATGTTGCTTATTAGAAAAAGAATTCAATATAGATACTATGAGGAAGGTCAATGAACTTCAAGACAACACAGAGAAAAAAAATTGAGAGGCCAACATGAATAATTTAACAAGTAGAGGGAAATAATAAAAAAAAATTGAGCCGAAATTCTGGAGCTTAAAAATTCCACTGACAACTGAAAAATGCATCAGAATTGATAAAACAGAAGAAAGAATTAGTGAGCTTGAAGACATGTTATTTAAAACACACAATTAGAAATGAAAAAGGAATAAAGAATAAAACACCATAAAGCCCACCTATAAGATCTGGAAAACAGGAGCAAAAGGGCACATCTAGGTATCTGAAACTCTCACTATTCATAAAAATTAATTCATGACAGATAAATGACTTAAACATAAGCATGAAACTATAAAAATTCTAGAAGAAAGTGTTAGAAAAACTCTTACAGATATTGGCCTTGAAGAAGACCCCAAAAGCAATCATAGTAACAACAAAAATAAATAAATAGGACCTGATAAAATTAAAAAGTGTCTGCATAGCCAAGGACACAATAGAGTGAATAGACAACCTACAAAGTGGGAAAAAGTAATTTCATGCTGAGCATTTAATAAAGGGGGGATAGCCAGAATCCGTAAAGATCTCAAGAAAATAAGCAAGAAAAAATCAAACCATCCCATTAAAAGGTGGGCATGAACAGAAACACACGAACAGAAATTTTTTCAAATAAAGATAGCATAATACACACAAAAAAATGTGAAAAATGTTCAACATCTCTAATCATCAGGTACAAGCAAATGAAAACCACAGTGAGATATCACTAATTTTAGGGACATTGTTCACTGTTGGTAGGACTGCAAACTAGTACATCTTCTACAGAAAGGAGTATGCAGATATCTCAAAGAACTTAAAGCAGACCTACCTTTTGATCCAGCAAACCCAACACTAGGTATTCACCCAAAGGGAAAAAAAAGACATTTTATAGGAAAGAATGTTTTCAGCAGAACAATTCACAGTTGCAAAGATGTGCAAACAAAACAAGTACCTATTGATACAGGAATGGATTAATAAAGTGTGGTATATGTATAACATGGAATAGTAGCCATAAAAAATGGAGTCTAGTATCTTTTGTAACAATGCAGATGGAATTGGAGGCCATTCTTCTAAGTATCACAGTAGTAGAAAAACAAACACCACATGTACTCAACCCTAAATTGGAACTAGTCTATTGACACTTGTGTGCACATATGGAAGTAAAACTTCACGGATTCAAATAGAAGGAGAAACAGGGTAAATTCACACTATACTGGTATAATGCACATACTCTAGGTAAAGGGCACACTTATAACTTTGACTAAAAATGTAAAAATACATATTATGTAATGAAAATGTGTGTAGTCCCTATAACTCTGAAATTAAAAATACATATTTTAAAAGATTTAAAAAAGATTATTTGTCATTATCAAATGGGATTTATCTTAGGAATGCAAAGATAGATCACATATGCAAATCAATCAGTGTGATAACCACCTCAACAGAGTGAAGGACAGAACCCCTAGGATCATTTCAATTGATGCTGGAAAAGCATCTGATAAAATTCAACATCTCTTCATGACAAAGACTCTCAAAACATAGACATAGAGGGAAGACACCTCAATACTCCCGAGGTTGTGTGTGATAGACCCATAGCTAGTCTCATACTGAATGAGAAAAACTGAAACCCTTTCCTCAAGGATCCAGAACAAGACAAGGATGCCCACCGGTTGTCTACATAGTACTGGAAATTCCTGATGGAGCAGTCAGAGAAGAGAAAGAAATAGGGGGCATCTAAACTGAAAAGGAAGAAGCAAATTTTCCTTGTTTGCAGACAATATGGTCTTATATCAAGAGAAACCTAAGTACTCCATACACACACACACAAACCCTCATAAATGTTAAGCAAATCCAGTAAAGTAGGAGCATACAAAATCAACATACAAAAAAGTTCCATTTCTATATGCCAACAGCAAACAATCTAAAAATTAAATTAAAAAAGTAATTCCATTTTCAGCAGCTACAAAAAAAAATAAAATACCTATGAATTTACCTAACCAAGGATCCCTTCAATGAAAACTATAAAACATGATGAAATAAATCATGTAAAAAATGGAAATATATTCCCTTTTCAAGGATTGAATAAATCAATATTATTAAAATGTGCATTTCACTCAAAGCAATCTACAGAGTCAATGCAATGCCTATCAAAATACCAAGGGCATTTTTTACAGAAATAGAAAGAGTAATGTTAAAGGTTATAAGGAATCACAAAGGCTAGAATAGTCAAAGCCATCTTGAACAAAAAAAAAAAAGAAGAAGAAGAACAAGAACAAGAAGAAAAGAAAAAAAGAAAAAACCAGGAGGAATAACATTAATTGACTACATATTATGCTACAGAGATACAGTAACCAATAAAATGGTTTATGGTACTGGCATAAAAACAGAGAGATAAGCCAATAGAATAGAATAGAGAACTAGAGAACTCACAGATAAATCCAAATATCTTATAGAGAACTTATCTTCAATATAGATGCCAAGAATAAACATTGGGGCAAGGATGGATTCTTAATAAATGATGCGGGGGAACTAAATATCCATGTGCAGAAGAATGGTACAGGACCCATCTCTCACCCTATACAAAAATCAAATCAAAATTGATTAAAGATTTAAATCTAAGACCTGAAACTATGAAATTACTAAAAGAACACACTGGAGAAATGCTTCAGTGGTCTGCAGGAAGGAAGGTCTGAAGGAATTCTTCAATAATACCCCTAAACCACAGGCAACCAATGCAAAAAGGTAAAAATGGGACCACAGTAAGTTAAAACCCTACAAGACAAAGGAAACAACTAACAAAGGAAAAGACAACCCACAAAATGAGTGAAAATATTTGCAAACCACCCATCTAACAAACAATTAATAACTACACTATACAAGGAGTTCTATCAATTCAATAGGGGAAAAAAAATCAAATAATGTGATTTAAAAACTGAAAATAGATCTATCACATAACCCAGAATTCTTATACTGTGTATATATCCAAAAGAAAAGAAATCAGTATATCAAATAAATATCTGCACTCCCATGTTCATTGCAGCACTGTTCACAATAGCCAAGATCTGAAATGAACCTGTGAGTCCATCAGTGGAGGAATGGATACATAAAGTATGGTCCACACACACAATGGAATACCAAACAGTCATAAAAATGAATACAGTCCTATGATTTTCTACATTACGGGTAGAACTGGAGAACATTAAGTGAAATTAGCCAAGCATGGAAAGACAAATCTCAGATGTTCTCACTCGTATGCAGGAGTTAAGTATTAAAACAATAGATCTCATGGACACAGAGTAGAATGATGTTACCAGAGTCTGGGAGGGGTAGCGTGGAGAGGGTGGATAAAGGAGATGGTTAATGAGTGCATAAATATTGTTAGATGTTTAGACGGAATGAACGGTATTTGATAACACAAGAAAGTGACTATAATCAACAATAAGTTAGAATGTGCTTTAAAATAAGTAAAAGAATAAAATGAGAATGTTTCTATCAATAGAAATAACTACTTGAGGTGATTATCTCAATTACCCTGATTTGATTAGTACACATTGTATGTTTGCAACAAAGTATCACATTTACCATATATATACATATATAAATATAATTTACTGCATATATAAAATATATAACTATTATATACATATAATATATTATATATATATAATTTACCATATATATAATATATATAACTATTATGAACCTATAATAATTTTGAAATAAATTAAAAATCTGATCTGATGCTCTTAATAGTTTGACTATTTCAGAGTTACGAGGATGTGGTCCCTTAAGTAGAAAAATATCAGCTTTAACTAAATAAGATTCTTGAAGGCATATAGAGCAATAATTATGTGGATACACATCAAACAAAATATGATGACTATGCCATGACTTTAAAACAAGTTTCTCATCTAAGTTGTATAATAAATTCCTGATTTAAAAGTTAGCCCAATTATAACTCTAGGACAATTATTAATGTAACTCAATAAAAGTTAACCTGAGTATAACTCTACATAGGAGCAAATATGTTTTCAAATATTCAAAGACAGATTTCATGTGGATTTTCTTCTTACTACCTCTGGTCTATGTTCCTGTAGGCTACATTTCATTAAAAGTTAATGTGACAGATTGTTGTAATTTTCAAATTGCTAAATACGTCTGTCAAGCCCCTTAAGGCATTTTCAGAATTTAGTTCTTGGATTTGTTGGGATGAGTTCCAGGCTCTTCTTTTTGGTTGGGATGAGGTGAGCAACAGCTTGAAACTATGATTCATCTCTGTTTGAGTTTCTGTCAAATACTTGCAGGAAAGAGAAAATGACTAATCACCTACTAAAAATGGCAACAGATGCCATAAGCAAAATTTCAATTCAACCTGTTAACTTTGGTTCCAATGTAAAAACCATTTAATTAAAAGTCTTGGTTTTGAAATGATATCATTTAAAAATGTATAACATCTGCTTCTAAAATATGAGGCAATGAATTATAGGCTCAATATTTTACCAAAGCTCTTTGCAATGAACTTCTGCACTTCAGTTTATACACATACGCACATGCAGGAGGCATGTTGCGGCCACATGGAGACATGCATGTGATTTCCATGCTCTAAGAAAGGGCTGTTAGCATCATACACACAAATTACGCATGTTCATCAGTTGGAAGTCCTAATATTACCATGTCTACCTCATTAGGCTCCACAAAATTTTAATTAATGTTTTATACATTTTTTTCTATCTTTTATATTCTAAGCAAGTTCTTGCACAATGTCCTGTGGTTTTATATCTGAATAAAACAGAGACAGCTTGATTTTGTAATTCAAAATAGCAAACTGAGAAAAATAACAGATAAATTAAAAACTCCTCTAAACCCAATCAGTGACCACTGGAGAGTTCTGTCTTATTTTGAGCCTCACCCCATTGTGGGGGCTGATGCAGTGGTGGCCTAACAGCTCACTGGAACCTCAACCTCCTGGACTCAAGGGATCTTCCTGCCTCAGCCTGAGACTGGGACTGAATGAGACTACCTGAGTGAGCTCCCATGCCTCACTTTTTTTTTTCTTTTTTTTTTTTTTTGAGAGCTGGGGTACTACCCAGGCTGGTCTGAACTCCTGGCCTCAAGTGATCCTCCTGACCAGGTCTCTCCAAATTCTTGGATTACAGAAATAAGACATCACACTCACTCAAGGATTTTTTTTTTGGGGGGGGGGCATTTCTGTTTGTTTGTTTGTTTTTAACTTATTATTTTATTTTATTCTAAGTATCTTTGAAAACTTTGCCTCCAATACTTAAAATAGGTAGAGTGGTATAGGATGGGGTTAGGTAGAATAAAGGAAGCGGGTGGTTCCCGTGGCTCCAAGGAATAGGGTGCTGGCCCCATATGCAGAGGTGATGGTTTCAAACCAAGGCCTGGCCAAAAAAACCAGAAAAAAATTTTAAAAAGAATCAAGGAAGCTAGATTTAGAAGGAGAAGAGAGAAGGGAGTAATGGCAGTGTTTTTCTTATCTCCCCTCTACTTCAGAGGGGAAGTAGGACACAGACATCCTCAATGTCTATGGAGGACGTTTACAGCCACCGGCTCCTCTTCTGGTCTGAAGGTGGAGCTAATGCTGAGTGGCTTCTTTCCCCTCTGCCCACCGTGGCACATGCTAAGGGCCCCTATAGAGGAGTAGCTGTGTTCTTACTGAGATAAAACCTCTCAAGTTAATGATTTCACATCTATCATTATTTTTGCTGCCTAAAATAGTTTGTTACAATTAGAACATCAAGGCTCCAAGCAGATAAACAACTTGACAAAGGACGCACATCTAGTAAGTGCTAGAGCCGAAATCCACCTGAGGCTTCTGACATTAACCCTCCTGTTGTTCTACCTATGCTCAAATGTATTCCTGACATTTTGTAGATGAAAAACACAGAGATTATAAGAGTCAGGTGACTTTTAAAATATCAAAGATTTAAGTAGAGTAGTACTTTTTTATTATTTCAAATCCAGTAATATGTATGTGACTTTGAAAAAGCCTCTTGGTCGTTTTCAGCTTAATTTTACCTAAAACATAAGAGTTAATTTGTAAAGTCTCTCCCAGCTCCAAAACATATAGTATTTTTTATTATATTTTGGCCATAACAAAAATCTTAAACTCATCAATATCATCAGAGACAATTCCAGGGCGCCTTCAGTAATGTTAAAAATCACCAATATGTTGATAAAAGCATTATTAAAATAAATAAAAATCTACTGATTTGGGGAGTGGATAGGATCCGACAGAGGTGGCCTCCAGGAATGGTTGGCTAGCATCAATGTTAGTAAGAATTCAGAAACAATTCAAAAGTAGTGGCTGTTGTCATAATTTAAATCCATGCAGTAAGTTTTTACACTTAGAACAATAATTGATAGCCTCTTCTATCTTTGATAGCCAGTCTATTTGAAACACAGAGGCAAATTAATGAACATTCCTCATTTATTATGATTTGAATTTTAGCTGTTAATATCCTATAAAATGATGACCCTTGTACTAAGTTATTCAAACTTTAAAACTTAAAATCCCCCCATCTATCCCCAAATATAACAAAATACATTCATGAATGAAATGTTGAAGTGTATAATCCCATTCATAACATGAGAATTTTAATTCTAATTATTTAAAAAATATTCTTTGAATCTTGAAAACCTAAGAGAGTTATGTTGAACTTTCTTATGGTAAAGCTGTTGTTTTGCTTTTTTTTTTGAGACAGAGTCTCAATATGTCACTCTCAGTAGAGTGCTGTGACATCATAGCTTACAGCAACCTCAGACTCTTGAGCTTAAGCGATTCTATTACCTCAGCCTCCCAAGTAGCTGGGACTACAGGCACCTGTCACAATGCCCAGCTATTTTTCAGTTGCAATTGTCATTATTGTTTAGCTGGCCAGGGCTGAGCTCAAACCCTCTAGCCTTGGTATATGTGGCTGGCACCCTGCCCACTGAGCTAGGGGCACAGACCTGGAAACTATTTTTTTTAATATATGAATGCATATATATTAGTTCTGAGATGTTTCCTCTAAAATCCATCTTACCACAAGATGGAGTACAACAATTCCACGAACATCAGTAAATCTCGAAGTGTTAGCAATATCTGTTTTATGTATTTTAGGAATAATATAAGGGAAATTAAAATGTGCAAAACTTAAATGAGGCCTGTTACCAAATATATATTAATTAATTATATAACTAATTGCCACTTTCAGATTTTATGTTTTAAATGTACCTTAAAATTATTTTATTTTGTTGGAAACAAGTGTATTTATTTGGGAGTCCACTGATGACACAACACCTCAATTATATAAAGTAAATGTCTGTTGGTGAGGCATCTTTCAAGGGGATGCTCCTAAGTCCATTTTTTTTCTTAGAAATGTATAAGAACAGTCTTCACTGCCGGTAGATTTTACTCAGGCTCTGAATAGCCTTGTGCTTTTCACAAACTCCTTCAAGAAATCAAAGAAAATATTTGTTATGTGACTGGTTTAACCTTACACACTATCTCCTCAAAATAGTGCTTGCTATCATGAAAGCTCAAAATGCACAGGTGATTGCTGCTCTCTCTTCAGACTCCTCCAAACCTTCCCGTTCAGCAGAGCTTTTCCTGACAGAGCTCTGCTTCTTTCTGCTCTGCTGCTGTGAAATACTTTACTCCTAGACACACATATCACTTAATTTAGGGGAAGCTTCCTAGAGCTATTACCGTGGAGGCTCCGTGCACACAAATCCCTCTTTGCCATCCCCAGCCCCAAATCAGAGCATCTCATGACCAGCATATCCTGGGCTATCACTAGTAATATTATTGATCAAATTCTGAGCAATAGTGAGTTTATGATACTCCCCATAAAGGCAAAACATTTTTGCCAACTCCTCATTACTTGTTTATATTCACTCTCTCTCTCTCTTTTTTTTTTTTGCTTCAACTATTTAAATGTGTTTGGAACTACTATAAATTTATTTTAAAAATAAATTTTATGGTGTATGTTTCAGGTATACAACACGAGGTTATGGAATACATATAGATAGCAGCTACTGTAGTGAAGCTAATTACCAGATCTGACATATCACGTAATTCACCCCCTTTTTTGGATGGTCAGAGCAGTTCAAACCTACTCATTTAGCAAAAATCTTAAATACAGAACAACTTTATTAACTACAGTCCTCATGCCATACATTACATCTCCAGACTTGTTCATCTTACACATTTCCTACTTTGCATCCTCTGACTTATATCTCCCCATTTTCTCCTGGTAACCAACTCGCCACTGGTAACCACTGCTTTGTCTCTCTAAATATAATCTCTTTTTTAAAAGATTGCACATGCAAGTGGGGTCATGCAATATTTTCATTACTGTTTCTGGCTCATTTCACTTAGCAAATTTCCTTTGGGTTGATATACATTGTGACAGGATCTCCCAGGAAAGGCTGAGTAATGTTCCACTGTGAATCTACATACACCAAAGTGCCTTTATCCATTTGTCCAACAGCAAACACTTAGATTTCCATGTCTTGGCGATTGCAAATAATGATGCAATGAACGTGGGGATGCAGAGGTCTTTATGAGGCGGTGATCTCATGTCCTTTGGATACACATCAGGAGAGGGAGGCTGTGAATGTTCCATTTCTACTTTCTTAGGAACCTCCATACTGTCTTTATACAGTTGCACCAATACAAAGCCCTATCAGCATTAGACAGGGGTTCCCTTTTCTTCAGATACTCGTCAACACTTACGGGATAATTTCTTGGAATTGGCCATCTGAATGCGTGTGAGTTGCTACCTCCCAGTGGTTTGACTTGCATTTTCCTGTTCATCCACAATCCAGTCACGAACCTGTTGGCCATTTTAGGTCTGTCTTAGAGAAACATCTAATCAGGTCCTTTGCTTATTTTTCACCAGGTTTTTCTTTTCTGACGTTTTTAATAAATTTTCATATTAATCCATTACCAGATATGTGGCTTGCCTGTATTTTATTCCAATCTGTAGGTTGCTGTTGCATTTTGCTGCCCATTTCCTGTGCTGTTCAGAGCGTCTTACTTTGATGTCATACTGTTTATCTGTTTTTGCTTTTGGAGACTGACTTTTGGTGTGATATCTACAAACTTTCTTGTCAAGACTCATGGCAGGAAGCCTCTCACAATCTTCTCTTCCAGTGCCTTGTGGTGTCGGATGTTTTGGTTTCAGGTTTATTGTTTGTTTAGGTCTTTTATCCATTTTAAGTTGACTTTGAGGATGGTGTAAGAAAAAGATCTCATTTGAATTCTCTTGCTTATAGAAATTCCATTTCCCCAGCACCATTTTTTGAAGAGACCATCATTTTTCTGCTGTGTGAATCTTTTTGTTTGTTTTATCCCATTGGATATCCAAAAGTCTTCACTGCAGGGCTCCCTCTCAGTGGCAGGTGTGGCCCAACCCATACGCAGCTACAGTGGTGCTGGGGTCCAGGGTGCGGGTGCTGGGAGCATCTGTGAATCCAGGGCTGGCTCAGGATCTCATAAAATTACAGAGGCACCTGAAACTTGAATGCAGGTTCCCTCTCTAAGGCATGAGTGAATACCAATCACCCACAAAACCTAGGTCTGCATCCCTGAAGCAGCTCAGGCCTAGGGAATATGGATGTAGCTGTGACTCTCAAATTTGGGGACCACAGTGCAGAATCACCACAGCTCTGGGGGAGAAGTGTAACCTGGAGTTTGAAGCTTTGCAGAGCAAGACACATTTGCAATTCTGGTCCCAGACTCACCAGGCACATTGGCAATCTAAACTCCCATGGATGAGGTAGCACACAGTGGTGATGCTGGACCCCAAGATGGTGGGACACAGCAGTAACTCAGGCTGGGGGGCCAGCTATTACAGGAGCACGGACACAGGAATGGTGAGAGGATAGCCATTGGTACTTCCTACAGAGCCAGGGTGCCTTAACAGCTTTGATTCTGGGGGACTAGTCCAATTCCAGGGGAGCAAAGTACCCTAGTTGTTTGGCCTGGAGAGTCAGATGGCACAGCTCAGACTAGGGTCTGACTTTCTGGCACGTGGGAACTGTGTCAGCTGAGTCCCTGAGCGTGCAGGTACAGGGGCGGCCCAGGCTCAGGAGTGGAGCATCATTTCAGCACAGACACTGGGATGGGGGGTCACAACTGCTCTGTTTCACCAAGATTCTGGGTCCCCTGGAGTGTAAGGAGCTGTATTAGCTCAGCCATGGGGGCAAGGATGTTGGGTACAACTGCTATACTTGACCTAGACTTTAATTCTTGGAGGCAGGCACTGCATCAACTCAGGTGCCATAAAATTGGCATTTGAAGATCCTGCACAGTTCCCCCCCCGCCCCCGTCTGTTTCTTTGGGGTAGATTGAGAGTAATCACTTGCATTACTGCTATCAGGTACTGTGGGTCAAAACTGTCTACCAGAACTCTCTGTCAAAATTAATGGTAGAGAATTCAAAATAGTCAACAACGTGCATTGCAAATTAAGGAGAGCATTGGATATGTGGAGTGCTAATCGTTGCTGACCTAGAATCAGCAGTTCAATTTGTTGCATTAACCTGCCTTGGCTAAGAGCACGTGAATGCCATGCACTCAGATCACAGGAAACATCCATGTGATGTTTCCAAGGAAAACATTTAAAAGACAAATGGGGAGGCAATGAATTGGCATTAAGGGAGGGTATGTGCAACCAGTGCACTAATACTTAAAAATTACAGTGTGGTTATTTGCACCTCAAAGGCAAGGGCTGCGTTCATTTATCTTTGTAGCTCCTACATTCCATGTAGGGGCAAGACGGTGCCTGGCACGCTGTGTGGAAAGTGAGCGGTGCAGACCAGTGTAGACCCTGCTGGCGGATCAGCCTCACGGCCTCGTGGACAGCCACACTGAGAATCATTACTTATGAGAAGTTGCCTGGCAGGGTTAAAAATGAACTTTAAAAAAATTTGTAATTGAAATGATATAAACATACATAATAAAATAAAGATTTGGTTGCAGTTTGTTCTACAATCTACAGTGCTCTGGCCCCAGTCAAATACTTGTGGGAAAGAAAAATATAGATAGAAGTAAACGGAGATTCAAACCTGAGGCTTAAAATATTTGGAAGAATAAAAGTTTGAAAACATCATAAAACTGGGCAGTCCCTGTGACTCAAAGGAGTAGGGTGCTGGCTGCATATACCGGACGTGGCAGGTTCAAACCCAGCCCTGGCCAAAAATTGCTAAAAAAAAAAAAAAAAAAAAAGAGAAAGAAAGAAATAGAAAACATCATAAAACTAAAGGCAGTATAGGGTAGCGCATGTGGCTCAGTGGGTAGGAAGCTGGCCCCATATACCAAAGCTTGAATCTGGCCCCAGCCAAACTGCAGCAAACAAAGGTGTTGTGGCAGGCACCTGTAGTCCCAGCTACTTGGGAGGCTGAGGCAAGATAATTGCCTAAGCCCAGGAGTTGGAGGTTTCTGTGAGCCGTGTGATACCATGGCACTCTACCAAGGGTGACCCCCCCCCAAAAAAAAAAAAAAACTGAAGGCAGTATAAAGAAATTGTAAATGCTGGAACCCATAAGGATAGGCATGAATAAGTCTTGAGACCCAACACCATTTTATAAGTGCTACTGTTAGGCCATTTCCCACAGTCATGAAGATGTTTGCGGGACATCTTCAATAATCGCTACCATTCTTTCTACTTTCTTCAGGGACAGCAACTACAAGAAACTCATTACTTTGAAAGTATTTATCAAATGAATGATTGAATGCCTGTATTAATTAATCAACAAATGAATGAACAGCTATCAGTAAAATCTAGAAAGACACCCCAGATAACAGGTGCTACACCCATCAGGACCTTGGCAATTGCATCAGACAGAGTATCTACCAGAAATACCGGCTCCCTGACATCACCTGCTTTGTAAATTTAGATTTTATTTCTTATAAAATAAAAAGCCAGAAAATAAAATACTGGAATAAAGGACTTTTAAAATGATGTTTACCATCATATTATTTTCCTTCTCAATTTGAAAAAATTTCCCTTGTTTCTCTATAACATAAAATAATACTACTAATAAACAGCAGATGCAAAGCCCTGGAGCCCACAGCATCTGAAAGGCCAGGGTGGCTGGAAAAGAGAGAACAGAGACGGGGGTGGGTATGAAAAATGCCAACCCCGGCACGAGGCGCCATCAGGAACTGGTGCAGGGAGCAAGGGGCGAAGCTTGCTGTCCAGAGAACTCACAAAAGGTCTCAAAAGAGAGGGAAAATTTAACCGTGCCTTACTCTGTAAGTTGCATTTTCCAGTAGGCCTAGGTGTTGGCAGCAGAGGCACTGAGGGCCATTCCAGGTAGGGACCCTACCTTGGCAAAGAAATATTCTGTGAAAAGGCTTATGATGTAGAGAAAGTTGCAGAAAGTTTGAAGGGTTTGGTAAGTACAGCTCTCATACAGAGAAAAAATGCTAGAAAAGAGATTTCTTTGGAGATCAAACTCAAATTGTGGAGGCTATTTTATCCACGTACAGGGTTCTGGATGTTCGGATGGACTGTGAGATCTTTGAAAGGAGGAGATATTTTTCCAACAGTAGCTTTGAGAATGGATTGTAAATGGGAGTGGATGTAAGTGGTGGCAATTACAGGAAAGAAAACCAACTAGGGATTAATGGAATATTTAGGATTGTCTGTGGTAAGTGGAATTCCAAGTCAATTTGACAGTAGGATTCCTGACGAACAAGCATCTCACAGGCCCACTGTTGCTTTCAGCAATACCATGTTCCCTCATAGAAGCAGCCTTGGCTCAGCGTCTGTGGCTCAATCGGCTAAGGCGCCAGCCACCTACACCTAAGGTGGCGGGTTCGAATCCCCAGCCCAGGCCCGCCAAACAACAATGATGGCTGCAACCAAAAAATGGCCAGGCATTGTGGCGGGCGCCTGTGGTCCCAGCTACTTGGGAGGCTGAGGCAGGAGACTGGCTTGAGCCCAGGAGTTGGAGGTTGCTATGAGCTGTGATGCCATGGCACTCTACCCAGGGGGATAGCTTGAGGCTTCGTCTCAAAAAAGAAAAAAGAAGCAGCCTTGAGCATAGAGCTATTTTCACTTGTTTGTATTTTTACTTTGAGAAGTGTGTGTGTGTGTGTGAGATCACAGTCAAGATTTGTTAGGTTCAATTCAGATGTTTTTAGTTTTGACCACAATTTGCAGAGGACCTGGAGGACTTAAAGGAGGGGAATGCAGAAAAGTCTCCTGGCCTAGGAAAACAGGAGAGACAAAGGGGATCTTAACTTTCCTTCCTTTCTTGGAATCCAAATCAGCTTATCCTGACAGGCAAAAGACAGGGCCCTCAGCAGTACAGCTCTATCCATAGATAAAGATGGCCAGAGTGTCCCAAAGTCTGTATCTTGTCAGAGGCTGGAAATGGAAGATGGAAAGGCTGGAATCTGGTCCACGCTATGGACAGACAAAGCTCCACAAGGGTAAATACAGTGCCTAACACCTAGGCTGCTGCTGGGGACCCAGAGGGCACGCGGCATGCCTCTGTGCTCAGGCAGCTCTCAGTCTAACAGCGCAGATTCTGCGGAGCCTACATTGGTCACGCTTGCAAGTCCCATCTCAGACACAGGCTTCTGGTGTGGCTGAAAGTGACCACTTCTCACTCAGACCTAACACGTCAGTGTCAACGCCAGAACTTTGTGATGATGGAGAGTTCCTTTATTCTTCTTGTATCTGTATATTAATTTGTTAATTTATTTAATAATAGCAATTCTTTATAATCAGAGAAATTAAAATTAAGACAATGATGGCTATCAGTTTTTGTTGTTGTTTTTCTATACATGAACAATATAAATATTATTCAGATTCAAAAAACCCCATAGAATAAAACTCCTAGGGCCTTACGTACTAGGAATAAACAAAGTGAAGGCTCCGTTTTAATTAGTTACAACAGAATGTATGGCATGCATCATGGACATGAAGTGGGAGAGAGACAGGGCCCCAAATAATTCCTCAGAGATAAGCAGTTTGAGAAATTTTGCCCCCTGGTAAGCAAAAGGTCAGCACATTTTGCCAAAAGGTTTTCTGCACTTGATGCTAAAACTCAGAGTCAGCAAAGGAAAAGAAAATCTTGTTTAATAAAGAAAGAGTTTAATACTTGAAGTGTTCATCTCTTTTTCTTTTCCTATGAAGTAAAATTTTTAAATAAAATTCAATGTTTTATAATAGTTGTTTTCAAAATGATTTAAACCAAGGGGCCACCTGGATGTTTTTATTTTTAAACCAGCCCCAAGTCATTATTTTAAAGTCACAGGAACGATATGACAGGAACGTAAGGAAGGGGTAGGAAGATCTCAGGGAGGTTTTGCAGTTAGCTCGTAACTAGTTCTATGACAAAGAGAAGCTCAAAGTCATGGTGGAAAAACCACACGGGCAGAGAATTCTCTGAGAACATAAAATGTCCATGTACAAGATTACCATATAATGAAGACTGACACTATAATTAATTTTCTTCATTTTAATTCTCTATGTTCATCGCTTCAACATTTACAATATGTCAGACATCACTCAAATGGTCAAATATTTAAACCCAGGCCTTACTAAGTCACACCATTCAATATTGCAGGCTGACACTTCCCGCTGTTAAGTAATTAGGTTGAAAGAAATACAAAGATAGATTATTAGGAGTGAGAATTGGATGACTTTTCCAAAACTTGACGCTGAAGTGTCGACCAGTATGTTCAAAATGGGCTTTTTTAAATTTTCCAATTAAAAGTAATGTAGTATATTTGAAGTAAAGATTGTGTTAAGAGAATAATGATGTAAGGCAATAGAAATAAGAAACAATTAGCAAGTTTCAAGGGCTTAATTTTGCCCATGTATTATAATTGACATATTGTACCACATTACTTTATTAAATATTTTAGATATATATAAATCAAATAAGTTATATAAAAAATCTTAGCTTAAGAAATATGACAGTACTAGTGCCACAATCATCCTCTTCCCTTTCCACCAAAGATAACCACTATCTGGAATTTAATATGAATTATCCCCATGAACGGATTTATGCTGTTACACAAGTGTACAAATCTGTAACACATACCCATGTAATGCTGCTTTGCATATTTTAAAACTCTTTCTGCATATAGTTCTTTTTGATTTAAATTTATGTTATCAGATTATCCAGTTCATATCATACATTTTCACTGTCGTTGTATGAACACGTTACATTTTACCTCCTTAGCTAGAGAGGAGATTTTATGAGTTCCACTGTTAAGAACATTCTTGCACACATCTTCTTGTGCAAATGTAGACAACTCTCTCTCAGGCATACAGGTAGGAGCAGAATTTCTGAGTTGTAGGTTATTTGCATCTTCAGTTGTATGGATAACACCAAGTAGTTACCCTAGTTTACCTAGTTTTGCAGTTAAAAAAGCATCCATGGTCTCCCAAACACACCACTGAGTAGATCTTTAATGCATTTCAATTGTTTTGCACATTCTCATTAAGCCTTACCCCAGATCCTTTTCCCAGCACGGTATGTGACAGTAATAACACTTTGCTTCAGAAACTGAACATCACTCCCCAGGGTAAGGAACTATGAAATAATCGTCCTAGCCCTCATCCTTAAAAAGATCACAGTCAAAAGAAACAACTGGCTTAAACAACAATTAAAATATACAACCTATCATATAGTAATTAAAATTACAATAACTGCCATTATTACTTAATTTGCATTATCCCATTTAGTCCTTGGAATAAGGCTGGAAATAAAGGTGTTATTATCCTCCTTATTCAGGAAAAATTCAGAAGCTGAATGAGAGGTTCTGTTACCCACCCGAGGCAACAAGGCTAGCAAATGACAGCCAGCATTCAAACTAAATGAGCCATGCTCCCAAGCCAGGACTCTCTGTTACACCCTGGCAGAAGGCTGCAGGTTAGAACTGTGAAGCTCTTACTATGACAATCTGTAGAGCACTGTGGAGAGCAAGAGGATCTAATTTACTTATTTGGAGACTGCTGAATTCAGAAATGGGACTTCCACCTTCCTGTTGCTGCTTTATTTAGGTGGTAAGGTTTTAGTAAAACCCAAACCTTCTCTTTGGGTTTCCAGAGAAGAATAGACCAGGGTATAAAATAACTTAGGTAAAATAAAAAACTGAATCAATGTACTAAATACTCACAACACTGCTAAAAGCTGCCCTAGAGGGTAAATGATTGGGTAAGATACATTTTAGTCATTTTCTGTAGATTTAACTGATTACAGTATCCTTTTCACACCCACTTCAACAACTCAACTTGATACTAAAGGAAAAACAGGTCTGAAGCTGTAAAGGAAAATGAACCAACTAGATTTCAAGTCATTCTCATGCCAACACCATTCTGTAGCAAAAAGAACTTTACATAACAAATCACATAGGCAACTACAGGAAAAGAGGGCCAGAGGAACTTCCTAGTAACATGGAGAGAGAATGAAGCACCGGCAGCTGATTTTTAAGGAGTAGCAACAGTAGAAAATTGAACAATCAGAGGTGTGATGGCAATTGTGTGAAAACAGAAACTGGAGGGGGGTGCAAAGAGGTGGAAAAAATACCCTGTCATTCCGGGAGTAGCCACACAGTGACCGCAGCCGCACTTTCAGTTAGTTTCTGTCAATATAAGGGATACAGTGGTTTGATGTATGTTGGAGTTCATGCTCCACCATTACACTAAGAAATAAGTCAAACTCCATCAAAGTAGCTTTTTAGCTTTGGAAATACAAAATTCAAGGGAGCTGACTGATGAATGTGATGCAAAAACCCATAAGAAAATCCCAGCAAGCTGAATTGAGCATAATGTTAAAAGGATCATTCACTGGGACCAGTGGGAGCTCATCATAGGGATGCAAGGATGGTTTCACATATACAAACACATAAATGCGATACACCGCATTAATGGAATGAGAGAGAAAAAACTCATAGGATCATCTTACTAGATGCAGAGAAAGAATTTAGCCAAATTCAACATCCTTTCATGATAAACATTCTTAATAAACTAGGTATAGAAGGAATGCACTTCAACCTGAGAAGCCCACAGCTAACATTATATGCTGCAAACAGTTGAAAGCTTTTCCCGTAAGTTTAAGAACAAGATAAAGATGCCCACTCTTTACCACTTCTACTCAATACAGTACTCGAAGTCCTTGCCAGAGCACTTGGGCAAGAGAAAGAAATAAGAGAAAACTTTAAAAAGGTAAGAAAGCTGTGAAACTGTTCCCATTTTCTGATGAAATGATCTTCTATACAGAAAGCCCTGAAGACCCCACCAAAACAAACAAACAAACAAACAATTAGGACCAATTTAGGAATATAGCAGTGTTGCCAGATCTAAAAGCAACACACAAAACCCAGCTGTGTTCCTCTACACTAACAATGGTCTACCCCAAAAGGAAATCAAGAAAATAATCCCATTTACAGTAATTACAGAAAGAAATTCTTAGGAATAAATTTATCCAGGAGGTAAAAAATCTATATATTAAAACTATAGAACACTGGTGAAAGATAAAGAAGATACAAATAAATGGAATGATATTCTATGTTCATGAATTAGAAGAATTAATACTGTTAAAACGTCCATAAAACTCAAGCAATCTGTCAACATTCTAATATTTCACAGAAATAGAAAAAGAAAATCCTAGAATTCATACTGAACAACAACAACAACAAAAAATAAGTAAGGCAATCTTGACCAAAGAGAATGAAGCTAGAGGCATCACTGCTTCCTCCAACTATGTTACAAAGTTATATTAATTAAAGTGCATGGCCCTAGAGTAAAAACAGACACATTAAACAACAGAACAGAATAGAATAGAGAGTCCACGGATGAACCTAGGGTTAGGGCCAAGTGATCTTTGACAAAGGTGCCTAGATCACACAAGGGAAAAAGGACAGTCTATTGAATAAAAAGTGTTGGGAAAACAGGAAGCTGGACCCTTCTTTCACACTATATACAAAAATAACTCCTGCACAGCAAAGGAAACAATTAACAGATTCAAGAGACACTGTACATAGTTAACCCTGTACTCTCTGATAGAGAGTTAATACTCAAAATATATAAGAAACTTAAATGATTCATTAGGAAAAAAATAGCCTGACTAAAAAATGTTCAAAGGATTTGAATAAGTATTTCTTCAATGGAACACATACAAATGGCCAACAGACAAAAAAAGTTCAACATCACTAATTATCAAAGAAATGAAAATTAAAATCACAATAAGTTTTCCCTTCAGACAATCGAGATGGTTATTACCAAAAATATAAAAGATAAGTGTTAATGAGGATGTGGAGAAAAGGGGACACTTGTACACAGTTGGTGAGTTCGTAACCTTGTACAGACAATTTGGAAAATGTACAGCAGTTCCTTTAAAAGCCAAAAATAGAGTTATCACATGATCCAGCTATCTGGGTATATTTTACAAGAATTTGAAATCAGCAACGTTGAAGAGATATTTGCACTCTTATGTACATTACAACATTATCTGCCATAACCATCAAGTGATATGTAGAAACACAATGCAATACCGTTCAGCCTTAAAAAGGGAGGAAATTCTGTCATTTGCAACAACAAGGATGAACCCAGGGCACATTACCCTAAATAAAAGAAGCCACATATGGAAAGACAAATGCTGCAGGTTCTCACTGACACATGGAATCTAAACAAACAAACTCACAGAAGCAGAGTGTAGAAGGGTGGCTACCAGAATCCAGGCACTGGGGAGAACTGGGAGGCTGGTCAAAGGACACAAAAAGTTTCAGTTCAACAGGAGGAATGAATGGTAATCATTTAAAGTGGTTGACATGTTAATTAGCTTGATTCAATAATGCTACATTGTATACATATATCGTAATGTCACTTTGTACCCAACAAATATATATGACAGTAATCTGACATCATAAAAATATTTAAAAATTAACAAAAATTAAAGGGATGTGAAATTATATATACATATACAACAAGTAGTAGAAATTACATATATAATATATATATACAAACAGTAGTTGTATATATATATACAGCAAGTAGTAGAAATGCTTACTTGTTCACATACCAAGATTGAGCTATTCCGATCCCACACTAAATATGACAAAGCTTTGCAGTTCATACGGCTTGGGCTCATATTCAGCTCAATCTATTATTAACTATGTAACTTTAGGAATCATTCAACTTCCCTACAAATGAGATTCCTCATCTATAAAATTAAGGTAATAATACATGCAATAGATCATAAGGACTAAAGCATTTAAAGAAGTGCCTGTCACATAATAAATAGTGCATTTGGGGAGCAGTAATAATATTGATCATTATTATACATCATAGCTATAGTATTTATGATGATAATGATCACAAAAGGTGGTTAGAATAAATAGTATCAGTCTTCTTTCTTATTCCATGAATTAATGGTGTAAATTTAAAATTTCTATCCCTTCCTTCTTATGACTGATCATTTACTAACAGGTATAGACATAAAAGCTCAACTGAGAATTTTCCTCAGATCCCTTGTAGGGTTAATTTCACTATCTCACTAGCAATCATTAAACTCTGAAACTTCTCATATAAATTTTATGTTCACTTTTATTGGCATTCTCTAACAGTAATGGATAATACATATATACAATAATTATATACTATAAACAATAAAAAGGCAGTTTGGGGGTACAATTATAATAACCAGAGAATTATGTCCCCCTCAACATGTTACATGGTATTGAAATAGTCATTGTGTAATTGTATTGGACATATTTATCTCAAAAGAAGGAAAAATTGATAGTCTTTTTGCTTTTTTATTTAAATGAATCTAAATAATTATTCCCAGTACATATTCAGAGCATAATCACAATTGAGCAAAATTCAGTCATCCAAGTCAATATATTCTAATATATTCGGTGTATGTTAAATGTAGGCTAAATATTTTCATTTTGTTGGTTACAACTACCTTTTCCTAGTTCCCTATCAGCGCCTATAAACCAACACCTAATGGCCTACTAAATGAGCCTCTAAAAGCTGCTCTGAAAATCAACATAATTGTAGAAATTGAAATGTGCTTAAAATCTAAGTTACTGCTGTTGTCACAGAATATGCTTAAATGCAAACAAAAATCCATGCAGGCCCATACTGTGCGACATACTGATTGTCAGAAATAGTTTTTCAATTCTCAGCTTAATCTAAAATGTGTTGCTTGGGATTCTGAACCAGTATAAATCAAACTAAAGTAGCTGATAAAATAATCCAAATGCAACAAAATAAACCATGATAAATATAAAAATAGAAATGTAATTGCTATACTTTAAAATGCCAGCAATTCACTCAAAATACTTATAATAGTGACAGTAGCTAAGTTTGAGTTATCTCTGGAAGTAACCCTTGTCTATGAAACCCACAAATAACTATAAAGTTTTCTAAGTCCAATTTTTAAACTAAAGGTTTCTAGGCAACCAGGAGCACTAGAAAGATATTTATGGTACAAAGGAAGGAAATAAGCAAGTATTTTGAATTTCTAAGAACCACCAGTGAAATTCTTTAGGCTACTTGTTCCTTCATGAGAATTCTATTAATGAGAGATGACTTGTTCCTTCATGAGAATTCTATTAATGAGAGATGACTTTACTTGAATAAATAACAATCAACTGTGACCTTAACCAAGAGCACTCTGACAGCAGCCGTATCTGTCTCTCTGTTTCATTTTGTCTCTTTAAGAGATGCTGGAAGCCATCAATCACACTCACTAGATGTCATTTATTTTCGTAGATATTTATTTGCTCACCTAAGACTCACTTAGTGACTGTCATGTTCCCCACACTGAGCTAGCTGTTGGAATTACAAACACAAATAAAAGTTTACACACTATAGCAGGAACTATGTGTGCAAATTAAACTACAACTTGGTAGATGTATCAGTGGAAGTTTGTTTTATGTGTTAGGAGAAGTCAGAAAGGTGAAACACCTCCCTGTAGATCAGAGAAGGCTCCCAAGAAACAAGTAATATTAAAAATAATTCTTAAGAGACTGAGCTTGGTTAGCAAGGTAGGGAGGGCAGATATTTCTACGCAAAAAAAAAAAAAAAAAAAAATAGCTTCGTAGACATTGGTGAAGAGCGCCTATACACATTCACAACTCTTTTTATTTTCAGTGTCACTTAACTCAGTCACATCCAAAATTAGCCATTTATCTATCATGATGGCAAATCTGCTATTGAATCTATAATCTTGATATTTCAACGGGTATTAATATGTCTAAACCTAATCTGATTTACATAAATTGACAGCTAGCCTAACTAACTGAAGGTTATTTAAAAGTGGAGCCAAGAAAAACCATTTTAACAAACTTCTATCTCTTCCAAAGGATTGTTTGTGATATGGGTTAAAGTCCAAGCACTGGTTCTCAGGTGTCACTCCTATACCAGCAACATCAGGAGCTGTAACCTGCAGAAATGTACATTCTCAGGCTTCTTCCAGACCTGGGAGTGCAGACCAGCCTTCTATATTTTAACTAGCCCTCCAGATCATTCTGATGAAAACCTACGCTTGAAAACCACTGATTTAAGGCATTAATCATTCCAGCATTAACATACTCATTGTGTGTGTGTGCAGGTCTCCCGGTGATCTTGAGAGAATAGGAAAACGGACCACCATAGCCTAACTTGATCATTCCAAGAACACCAATTCTACTTTGAGCCAATCTTGATTTTTTTGCATGTAAACAATGGACCGAACTAGTTCACCTAAGATTATTTTACTTGACATTGATTAAAAATAATGGAGATCAAAGTGTACACATGGGACAAGTGAAATAAAAGTATGTGTCTGTTTTCCCCTGATTTCCACATATATTATATCTAGCTTTACTTCTATTAAAATGTGCATAATGCAATGACACATTTCAAAACTATTAAGAATAGAGTATAAATGTCTTACTACAACAAATAAGTGAGATGATGGTTATGTTAATCAGTTAGATGTAAGCCTTCCACATAGCATAACAAATCAGCACACTGTACCCCATAAATGCATTAATGTACACAGTTATGATTTAATAAAGGAAAAAAAATATTTAAATAATTAATAAAAAATTAATATTAACATAATACTTCTGCCAAATAATGCTCCAAATACTTTAGATAGATTAACTCCCCTAATCTTTGTAATAACTCATTGTAACATACAAATTTATTATCACAAACAATTGTAGCACAGAGTGGTGAAATTACTTGTCTAAGGGAGAAATATTTGAATCTGAGCGATGAGAGCTGGAACTGAGTGTGGGCAATCTGGCTCCTGAGTAAACACTCCAGATCACTGTATTACACTGCAACAAGTGTAAGAGACATTTTTGTTATTTTTAATTCATTAGCAGACTGTTATCAGACAATGTCTCATCACAAACTCTATTCCAGCTCCGCGCCTGCCAGTGACATGACCCTGGGAAAATCATCTCAATTACTTGTGCTTCAGTTTCTTCTTGTATTAAACATGGACAGAATGTGGTTGTAAGAATTCAGTGCTTTGGCTATACTAGGTATTATTACTTAGAACAGTGCTTGGGCTATACTAGGTATTATTGCTTAGAAAAGTGCTTGGGCTATACTAGGTATTATTGCTTTTGCTGTTATCAGAAATAAAAAGTCAGAATACTTTAATTAACAGATGTTTCTTTCATATTCTTCTGGTTTGCACAAATGATTTGTGTTTTATTTCAATTTCTTCTTTAAAAATTTTAATTTGTTGCTTCCAATAGCAACTACTGTCAGTCTGGTCAACCTATTCTTCAAATCCATTCCAATAGTTTCATATTAGCAGTAAGCTGTGTGATAGGGGTAGGGTCAGTAAGGTTTGCTTACTGTAAGTTTTATTTTTGTAAGTAAGTGTGTATTAGAATCTTCTCTGAAAGTCTGAATTATCTTAACATTAGATTATAGAATGGGTGTGAAGAGCTTGATATCAAAAGTTCTCATGGAGAAATAGAGATAAGGTAGCATCTTGGTAATCAACAACAAGCACAGCCATCACACACAAATGAAGAATATGGCAATGGGGTTAGAGGACAGTGTAGAGGAGACAGAGGGAGAAGAGTGAGGTTTGGGGGAAATTAGAGCAGAAAGGGAGAGATCTGGACAAGATGCCTGAGTTAGGGAATGGAGGAAGAAATGGTTCTTTCTCCTTAGACAATATGGAAGAGGGGGTCCCCAGGGATTAAAATTACAATTAAACTTTCATTTACAGTTAAATTTTCATTTTTCTTTCCCATAGCTGTAGTTCATCTCTCTTTATATGAATAATGGTTGTACATATCAGTTTCTTATTGCAGCTATAACAAGTTTCACAAATTTAGCAGCTTGAAACAACACAAATTCGTTATTGTAACAGTTTTGGAAGTCAGAAGTGCAGGACGGGTTCTTCAGGCCTTAAATGAAGGAGTCAGCTGGGCTATGATTCTTCTGGAGGCTCTATGTGAAAAATCCCTTCCTTGCCTTTTCCTGCTTCTGGAGGCCATGGCCTTCCTTAGATCTTGACCCCTTGCCTCATTGTCAAGGCCAGTAGTATAGCATCTCGGGATATTTTCCCAGTCTCTCTCTCTGACCTCTGCTTCTCCTATCACATTTATTTCCTTCTGTAACTCTTTTCCTTTCTTTTCTTAAGAGAAAGAGGGAGGCAGAGAGTCAGAGAAGGACTCACTCAGCTAATCCAGAATAATCTTCCTCTCAAAATCCTTCATTAATCACATCTGCAAAGTATTACTTGCCATGTAAGGTAATATATTCACAGGTTTCAGAGATTCAGAGACCAGGATGTGGCCATCACTGGGGAACCATCATTCTATCTGGTATAATTGTGCTCTAACACCGTCACTGACAGCACCTGATTTAAATGCAGCCTACTGAAAGACAAGTCCTCAATGATGTCATCTGTGAGACCGTGCTGAGAGTCACAGGGCTGTCAGAAAGGTGTATCGAAAATATCCCCCGTCAATTAGTAAACCCAGTGTTGCTCTTATCACATAATTGATTACAATGTATTTGTCTGACAAGAAACATTTCATTAAAATGAAAGGACATCTAAATTTTTTTAAAAATTGAAATTTTCTAAGACAGCAGGAAATAAAAACTTACAGCTCTATGATCGCAAAAGATATATTTACAATTATTTTACCCATGCAAACATAAAAATCATTCAGTATGAAAGGCACAGCTTCAAATAGACCAGTTTCTGATGAAAATGGGCTTTATAAAAATTGTCTTTTATACCATCAAAACAGAATGTTGTCTTTTCAGAACAATTTCCAGATGAATAGCCTATCATAATGTATATTCACTAGCATATAAATAACTGCCTGAATGAAAAAAGATAGCAAGCACAGATAAAATTTAAAGATATGTCTCACAAATAAAGCAGATATTTTATGATTCACTGCTAAGTCTAATTTTTTTGCCAATATGCATCTCTTCCCAGTATGACATCTGAATATTAAAAGGATAAGTCCTCTATGTTTGGAAGCTAATGTTAGATCCACTAGTACAGATTGAGTGAGCATATGAAAGAAATATATCATTGGCTAAAAATCAGAAAAGATAATGCAACTATTGAAACCGTAGGAGAAAGACAAATGCTGTCTACATTATTCTACGCCACTTGATTAATTGTTGGAGCAACAGGGCAGTGCGTATTTTGAAGAAAACTAAACAAATTTTTAAGATCCACACCTGTGCACACATAGTAGGTTGTAATGTGAAGAATATAAAAACACACAAAATATACAAAGATGATGGAAAATTATACAAAATGCAGATGATCAAGATGTCAAAACAAAAAGAGCTAAGTAATTGAAACATCAAGTAAAGACAGTTATTGTTACTAAATTGAAGCAAATACAATGAATGAAGTCATCAAGAAAAAGACTATCTTTTTTTTTTTTTTTTGAGACGGAGCCCCAAGCTATCCCCCTGGGTAGAGTGCCATGGCATCACAGCTCATAGCAGCCTCCAACTCCTGGGCTCAAGCGAGTCTCCTGCCTCTGCCTCCCAAGTAGCTGGGACCACAGGCGTCCGCTACAGCGCCCGGCCATTTTTTGGTTGCAGCCATCTTGTTGTTTGGCGGGCCGGGCTGGGGATTCAAACCCACCACCTTAGGTGTACGTGCTGGCACCTTAGCCGCTTGAGCCACAGGCACTGAGCCGAAAAAGAATATCTTAAACTAGTAAGATACAGTCATCCACTGGACCACATGAGACAGTGGAAAAGCTGGTCACATGTTGAAAATATGTATTTAGTTGTCAATGTTTTTTATCTTCAAAATTTGTTTTAAAAAATCCTGTTTGGAACAACGTGTATCAAAAATAAAATGCAAATGTTGTGGACAAGTTTTCCCTTCCAGACACTAAATCCTGTCATAGTATTAACAAAGCCAGCTCATTTTTGGGAGAAAAGGTGATGGATGACTTTAGCGCCACACATTTGCATGACCCTCTGTCCTATCCAAAACCCAAGCGCTTTTCTGGATGGAATTTACAAAAACTTCATAAAACTGATTTCTATAATTTCTTGTTGTGAATTTTGGATATGATTTGGATATAAATTTTCAATAATATAATAAAAAACAAAAATTAGAGAAAATTGTATATTGTAATTGTTTACTACTTTAAAAATTACCCTATTTGAATTTTCATGCATTTAACTCTAGAGAATGTTCCCGATATTTTACAAGAAGGGTAACGAGCAAAAGTTGAAGATAAAATTTGGCTCTCGGAGGTTCTATTCCCAGATTTATATTTTAAAAATCCCTTTATAGGCCAGGCGCAGTGGCTCATGCTAGTAATCCTAGCAGTCTGGGAGGCAGAAGCGAGTGAATCTCCTCTGCTCAGGAATTGGAGACCAGACTGGGCAACAGCAAGACCCTGTCTCTACTAAAAATAGAAAAACTAGCTGGGTGTTGTGTCAGGCTCCAGTAGCCCCAGCTACTTGGGAGGCTGAGATAGGAGGATTGCTTGAGCCCAAGATTTTGAGGTTGCTATGAGGTATGAAGTCCCAGCACTCAACCCCAGGGGGACTGAGTAAGACTATGTCTCGAAAAAAGAATTTTTAAAAATTATATGTAAAATATATTTAAACATGTATAACATATACATGTTTATTTAAGCTTTTTGTCTTAAATTTTAAACATAATCCTAATGATCTGTTACTGGAATCTATGTATGAACTTTAATTTTTATAAGTTTCCTCCCTAATTCCTAATACCCATCATCTGTATAAGTCTAAGAAGTTTCCAACTTAGCCTGAAAGTATATCATCCTTGGCACACTGAATTATCTTCCCCTTTGTTCTCTATTATCCAGTGTAAAAGATTGCTTTTTATTTCTTAAGTCAGCAATACAATTTTTCCATTTTCACATTCATTAAACAAATATTAAAGACAATATGAAAAAAATGCAATTAGATCGTCAAATAATTGCATAAACATTTTTCAAGTGAGATGGAAATGTTGCAAATACTTAACTGTTGTCCACCAAGATGTGCTAACATGCAGTAACTAAAAAGATTCCAAACCACAAGTTTGGCGTACAAACAGCTGTTTAGATGGCCAGGTAAATGGAAATGAGTGCAAGGGCTGGTGGAACAAAAGGGGAGGAGCCTTTAAAAACTGGTTAACTTGTGACAGTAACAAAGAGGTAAAAAAAAAAACCATTTCTTATATGAATTGGTGAATAAGTTGCAGCACAAAGTAAATTAGTGCATTGACACATGTCTACATTCTGTAGCCTATTTCTCTGCATTATGTTTGTGAGTTAGAGGTATGTTACTATGATCTGTAAGCCTTTCTAAAATTTGTTATGTTCTACACAGTGTTAGAGATACAAAATCATACCTCTTAGAAAATCCTAATTGCATACAACGGAAGACCGAAGGTCAAAAAAATTAGAAATCATATTCAAAAGTACAGTGTATTGACAAGTTTGTTATTAAAGTATTGACAATTATTCTGACATGAGTCAAAATCAAAAAAATCTGTTAAAATCCATAAAAAAAAATTTTGGAAATCCAATTCAGAACATTCACAACATGAAACAAACTATGTTGAGAAGATGGAAGGCAAAGATGGACGTAACATCCCGTAATCACGGTGCGCGCAGCTGTGAACTGTCTAACAGACCAGAGGGCAGGGAACAGGAGCAGTGCTGCTGACTCTAGTTTTTTAATTAATATAGGAGATTAGTAGATGGCCCAGGAATATGGAAAATATGCACCAAATACAATATGGTGAATAAACAAAGCATCAGACTTAAGATAAAATCACTCCTGTCACCTCCAATGAACCATTCAGAAAATCTCATTGGAATTTTGGTAAGAGAATGGCACAGCTTAGTTGCATTTGACAATGCACTGAAGCCTGGACTTCTGTTCCTTTACTTGAAAGTTTTAATTAGCATCACATAAAACATCAGAAAAAAAATCTGACTCTCAAGCAACAAGGCCCTCAAGTGAAAACAGACAAACAGTATCAAAGTTCACTGAGAATTCAGGAGATGGTTTTTGCCTCCTTTTTAATAATCCAAGTACAAAATGTCATTTAGCACTCACTGCTTTATTCCTTCAACTAAATTCCTTCACTATTCTGAGTTCTCCACTCTTTGTGCGTCATAAGTTACTGTGTCTTACTCATGTATGCTTTTCTTATTTTTTTCCTACAAGGTTGAAAACTTCTCAAAGGGTGATGACTATTTACAATTTGTCATATTTAAATAGCTCTTTATAAATTGCTAGGCAAATAGCAAGTATATAACTGCTGCATTATTAAATTCAGATATTAATACTGCCTTGTAAACCAACACAGGACCTCAAGCATTGAAGAACTACACAGGTCATCACTCGGGGATGACAAAGGTTAGCCAGGGACTCCCTAACCAGGGATGCATACACATTTTTGTCTATGTAAGAAACCACTTTTTACTATTTTTGATAGTGAGAATAATTTAATAGTCAAAGCAGTTGTTTGATCTGGACTAAATTTACTCATAGTTTAAGCAGTGAAACTATAGAATAACAAGACTTATGGATCCATATTTTCTACCAGTATTTAGCCTGTGTGACCTTATTCTATGTATGTATCTTCCTGTTTATTAACATAATCAGTGACTTTTGAGTTCTTAAAAGAGAAATCAGACCCAGAAAAGCATGCATGTTTTCTTATTATTATTTCTGAACTTCAAAATATTGAATTCCTTGCTGGGCTTGGCACTTCTGAGGATAAACACAAATGAAACTGAGTCACTGCGGTGTGTTTGTTTTGTTTTGTTTCTTTGCAGAAAAGATATAATTAAAGGCCTTCCTTAATTTCTTAATTGTACACAGTGGGGTACAAAACTGGAAAATAAAGAGAGTTTTAGGATTCTAAGGTCATTTAAACCATTTGATTTCCTCAATGTAGTAACAACACATTACAGTCAGGATTTCAAGTGAAGATGTTACCTGTTATACCATTCACCCACAAAATACAAAGGATTCTCATCAGGCAACATTCAGTGGGGTATTTAACATCATGAGGCAAGACGAATGTCTTTGACCCAGAGAACTCACTATAGTGGTAAGTGGTAAGTATAACTGCTTTAGATTTAAAAAATTTTGTCTTATGCTTAAAATTATAAATTTAATATATCCCTTTAGTTAGGGTTCCAAATTGAAACTTACACATGTCAGTCAGCACATGAAGCCTTGAAATACAGTGGTATTGCACAAGGCAAATCTGGAACTGAGAATTCTTTCCTAAACATATCTAAATCATATTTCTTTTCTTTTTGGCAGAGAAAATAATACAATTTTTTCTCTAAAGTGGATACAAAATTTATTTAAAAATTATTATCCACAAAGAAACAAATAGAGCACAGTTAAATAGTATGAACAGATAAATTTTAATTCTCTCACTAGAATGTGAAGTCTCTTGAGTGGAGAAATAATTTGTATTTTGCACACCATTTGCACCTATAGTAATGCCAGACCCATAACATTTTCACAATAAATAAATTTTAAATGAGTGAATAAGCGCAGTAGTCAAAATAGCTGACTGCCTGTAAAGATCACATTTTCTAGGTCACAAGTATTCCCTTTTAAAACCATCATTAGCAAAAAAAAAAAAAATTAACTGAAAAAATTGTTTATAAATTAAAGTGGTTATCCAATTTATTTTCTTTCAAAATGAAACTATGACATAACACCCATACTCTATAAATATAAAGTAGGGGAAAATAAAACCAGAGGAACATTCTGGTCTATTTCCCAAATATTAAAAAGGTAAAATGAGGGCTCTGCCTTCCACGCTGCAGCCTGGGAGCTGGATGAGCCGATTATCAGAGCATTTTTCAGAAGACGAACAATCATGCGGCTTCCACATTCCCAGCGCCTCCCAGACCCATTGGTATTGCAACTTTCTCAGTGTACAGCTTATATGTTAAAATCACTGAAGTATAATTAGTATACGACATACACGCCTGCCTTTGTAAGGCAATGGGATGAATAGAAATCATTCCCAGCTGAGCATCAGGGGCTTAAATTTGCTACTCATGTGTGTGTCCTTCGACATCTCTGTTGTTTTGGATGCAAAGTGTGACTTCATACGCTTAACATGGTAACCTGCTCGCTTTCCTGCACTGTGGTACCGACTTGGCTGGTCTTTTGGTTTTCAGTACACACTGCTCCTGCTTCTCTGTTTATGAAATAATAAGGAAGCATGATGACATGCAGAATAGTGGCACCTGACCTATTTATAATCCTGAGATGTTATTAGAATACTTAAGTCTGAAAAATTAAAGGAGTCACAACAGAGGAGAGAGCAAAAGAGAGAGAGAAAACGATTCAACATTAAATTATATATTACATAATAATATATGTCCCATTGTAAACTCTTACATGCATGCTAGACATTGGGAAAATAAGAAAAAATATAAACAAGAAAATATTCAAAGTCATTTGCATCATCACTCTATAACGGCAGCGGTTACTAGCACATTGATATACTTTCCAACATGTGGATCATTCTGACTTACGGTTTCCTACTGCTTTCCCCTTTTATATTTGTGTAGCCTTTCTACTGCATTCTGCACATGCACCACGGACTGTGTGTTTAATGGCAACATCACATTAAGGTATATGAATTTCCATGATTTGCTTAATTTTAATATGTGATTATTTTATTTCTAATATTTTTCTATCATAAAAAATATTCCAGTGATCATCCTTATATATGACTGTCCCTGTAAGTCTTCAGTACTTTTCTTAGACTACATTTACAGAATAGTTGCAGAGTCCAGGATCATAGATAATATACTATTGAGGTGACAAGTAAGATGTCAAAGGCTTATCCATCTCTTCTCTAGGCAAATGCTGTATATACACAACATATAATATGTTTTACTTCATACGTATGCATCGTATGTATATTAGATACAATTTATTTTATCTTTAAAATCTTCAGCAAAAAAATCCTTTTGCAAATTGTTAATTTATTCCCCTGTGCTGAAGCAGGAATAAAGAAAATTAACAGGAAAAATAATATGATTTTTCAACTGTTATTCTAAATTCTCTTGTCTAGTTGAAGAGGAAAAGAGAAATATAGCTTGGGAATTAGGAATTCATTTCAAGTGCTTTCTATAACAGAAATCGCAGGTAAGTTACTTAATAAAAACAGAGTAATAACAGCATGAAATCTAAATGGAGTTAAAAGTTGCCAAGAAGTAGGCTTATCAGAACACTTCTATCAGAGTGAACCCCAACCAGGCTGTAAAAAGTTAATCGTAAGGGAATAAAAAATGTAGAACTCACTCATATAAAGGAAATGCTTTGAAATATTCTCAACTAGAGAGTTTAAAATGATGTTAAATTGTGTAACCACCACCTGCAACTGCAAGGGAGTTAGCAAATATGTGTCTCCAGGTATCTATTCCTACGTAACATGCAACAAATCAACAGAAGAGCCCTCACCCACAAAATAGCTATCATCAAATTGTGTTTGAACCTATATAATGATATCGGCTGGGGTATTTCCAAACTGGCAGTATAGAAAATGACAAGGGATGCATCATGGGCAGGATGAAAAGGCAATAAAGAAAAATGAAAGGAATAAATAGAAGTGTGGGGGGGCGGGGGCACAAAATGACAATATCACCTTGAACCAAAGCAATACAATTTCTCAGCCATGTTTTTAGAGTCTTACACAATAATTAAGCAGGGCACTATCATAAAAGATAGCAACATAACGTCTAAGCATCGAAGGTTTGTATGTATATTATCTGATCCGAGCCTTACAGCTGCCCTCTTAGCTGTGCAGCCGTGGGCTTGTACAACTGTTCCACACACAGAACTGGGATTCACAGAAACTGCATGAACTGCCCATTGTGACCCCTGAGAAGGAACAGAACCAGGACTTAAACCTAGCAATCCAAACTCCAGAAATAACAGTTCCTAAACTGAGAAAAGTATTAATGCAAGTATGAATATTTTAAAAGTATTTAGTAAAGTGATGGTGAATTCACTGAAAAGTTTACATTTGAAGCAAGCATTTGTAGAAAGCATATCCCTTTAGTTTTCTTGGAAACAATTTTTGGTTTTGTATTTAATACTAAATCATTCAAAAAGAGGGCTCATTACTCTTTTAAAATCAATAGGGTTAGGTTTGGATGGTAACAACTTTGAATCACAGAACTAATCTGGATGATCCACACTTTTTGAAAGACCTATACAGCTATAAAAATCTTACGTTCCTTCTCTAATAACATCTGTTTTTCATGAATATACCAAAACATTTAATTTTATAACAATAATAAAATTCGAGCTCTTAAATGCTAATCACAAAATATCAAACACTTTCTGAAGGTCTGATACCTTAGCGTATATTTTTAATTATTTAGTAAGTAATGCAAAATGTCTATAGTATAAACTCATGTTGGAGAAAAGAAAATTAATTGACCTGAATCCAATGTGGAACTTCATTTTCAAGTAGTGTAATAAACGGAATCATTAAAACAAACAAAAACAGTAACATTGATATTAGTATTTCAGCTACTCGTGAAAATTAATAAAATAAAAGTAGAATTTAATATGAAAGATTTTGGAATTTAATATTATACTTTTAGACTTCAGATTATTAAAATAAGTATGATACACATGAGCAATAGTTTAAAAATATTTTAAAATTAAAACTGCATCATGTTGTTCAGGGAGGCAGAATGCACTGCATCTTATGAAAGGGCTCTACTAAAAATTTCTAAAGTTTTCTAACATTACAAAAAAGTCTTCTACGTAAGAATATGTATACTTCCTATTGCCATTATAAATAGTCTAATCTCATTCCTAAAAAGCACAGACTTTGATTCTTTAAGATAAATTCTGTTTAGGATAGTGTTTAAATACATGTGTTTTTATTTTAGCACCACCACCAATCTTTTCAAAAATAATTAAAATAAAAAAAGAATTTATTGCTCTAATTTACTTGTCTAAGGTCTCTCATTATGGTGTAAAACCAACTCATTTGGCCACAGCATGTTTCCCCCATGTATAACTCTCAAATATTAATAAAGTAGAAATGTGGTTTAAGAAAAAGAAAATCATAAACACTCAGAACTATTTTCACTTGCAACTTATTATAAATTCATGCTCATTTGTTTTGGGTTATTAGTACATGAGTCAGTGATTATAACCATGTCATAATAATTCACTCTATAGTTCAAATAAAAAATATATAGTTTCCAATAATGACAATTACTGTAAAAGAAATGAGAAGTGTAGTATGATTTTTAAAAAAGGAATAGGATATGACTACAAAGGGTGGCTCTAACTGTAGCAAGATGGTTAGAAAGACCTGCCTGAGATGGACAGATTTAAACTGAAATTTAAAAGCTGAGAGAGTGGCATTTGGAGGGGAAGTGGAGACTATTGTCACGGCCTTAGCAAGCAAGCCCAAGGACCACAGGGTAAGAGTCCAGGGTTCCCGGGGTGTACCTGCAGACTGCACACACCCCTTCTCTGAAGAGTCCTGGGCTGGGTTTAACATTCTGTTGCTATTTTGTATTCTTAATAATTTTTACAAGAGGTGCTTCTCATTTTTCTCTGTCCTCCGGGCTTTGAAAACTGTGTATCATGTCCTCAGTACAGCCTATGCTTAAGAGACTGAAAGCAGAATGGTGATTCAGGGTCGTGAGCCCAAACAGAGGGAAAGAAAAGGAAGGGCCAAGTCTAGTTGTGCTCTGAAAGCCACAGAAACATTTGGATTTTCTTCTAAGGTGGTCAGAAATCATTGAGCGTAGATGTCAAACAGAGAAGTGACACCATAATATTTGTATTTAGAGGTCTCAGTCTAACTGTAGCATAGCAGAGGCTCACTACCTGTTTTGTAAATAAGGTTTTTTTTTTTTTTTTTATTAAATCATAGCTGTGTACATTAATGCAATCATGGGGTACAATGTACTGGTTTTATATACAATTTGAAATATTTTCATCAAACTGGTTAATGTAGGCTTCACGGCATTTTCTTAGTTATTGTGTTTAGACATTTACATTCTACACCTAGTAAATTTACAATGTAAGATGCACTGTAGTTGTGGTCCTACCCATTACCCTCCCTCCACTCAGCCTCTCCCCTCTCCTCTGCTCCCCTCCCTCTCCCCCAAAACAAGGTTTTACTAGAACACAGCCACACCCAGTTTTTTTATATATATCTGTGATAGCTTTTTTGCTACGATGGCAGAATAGAGTAGTTGCAACCGAAAGTCTGTATGGTCCACACAGCCTAAAATGTTCACCATCTGTTTCTTTTTAGGAAAAGTGTACAGACCCAGAACTACAAGGCGTAAGATTGGCATCAGGGAGATTTGTTGGGAAGCTCCAGCACTAAGAGCACTTAGGTGTCCTCAGTAAATACCAGGAAGGAAACAAGAATAGAAGGAGCACAGTCAAGGGATATTTAGCAGAATTAATCAAAGGATTATCAATGGCTTAGATGTGAGTTAGTGGCTGATATTTAAAGGCAAGACCAAGTGAGTGCCTTAGGGCATTGTGAGGGGAAATCAGGAGCTCCACTTCACATGTGCAAAGCTTGAGGTGCTGGGGAAAGGGAGCTCAAGGGGTAGACATATTTACAACAGAATCTGACCTCTGAGGAGAGCAGAGGCAGGCACATGACCTCAGAGCTATCAGCAGAAGGCAACTAAGCTCGTGGATATGAATGAGATGGTCTGGAGAGAGACAAGGTTATTCAAGTCCTGGTAAAAGAAGGGACACGATGTCACCAAAACCTGAGAAATGACCAAAAGTAACGAAAATACTAAAAAAGTGTGTGCTACGTGGAAAATCAAAAAGAAGAGAGTTTCTTAACAAGGAAAGCGTTGCCAAAAATGTTAACTGCTGACCCCCAGAGTGAGATAAAGAGAGAAGGACGGCCACAGGCCTCCGGAGAGGAAGGCAGTCAGCATTGGGGGAGGGGGCAGCCTGTGCAGGGTGGAGCGTGGACAGGAGGGAACCGGAGCAGAGAAGAAACGTGGAGACTCAGAGGAGGTGGGGTGAGACTGAACGCAGGAGAGAGTAAAGGAAGTGCTGGTTACCCTGCGTTTGTGGAATAGCTTGTGTGCAGTTGAAAAAAGAGGAAAAACACTGCTAAGGCTGCGTGAAGGAGGAAGAGATGTTAAGGGAGGGCTGAAGGGCATGACGGTTGGGATCCAAACAGGGCAGTTAGAGTCTTTTCAATAGATATTTTTTTAAAATTGAACTTTAGAGGAATAAAAAAGAAAAGTAGAGTCCATTGCAAGCTGAAGAAGGCAATCCTGAAGGAGGAGCACAATGGGAACCGGAGAAAGACGGAGGCTGACGGGAGGAGTTCAGTGTGAGACACCAGCGAACAGGCCTGAGAAGAGGCAGGCCCCGGAGTGGAGGGAAGCCAGGCGGGGGAACGCGGGCGCCGGGAGAAAGCAGGCGCCGGGCTCAGGGTCGCTCATACACCTCAAAGAGTCTCAATTGTCCGTTTCAGAAAAGTATTCACCAGAGAGAAAAAGGCAGAAGTCCGTCAGCAAGGGGTGACCCTCAGGCAGGGAAGGGTGTATGGGCCTTATATGATGCCCCTGTCACCACGTGAAGAGTATGTGACAACCTTAGCATCATAGCCCAAGTTCGTTAATTTACTCATGTATGACAAATTTTATATAAATATCTATTATGGTTTTACCACCATTATATGTTTCCCAAATTCCAGTCCAGTCTTTGATACCCAAATATTAGATGTGCCATCATTATTTTATGAATTTTTAAATATAACTCTTTTAAACCTGACATTTTAGAATATATGTTCAGTTGAAGATACTCTGTTATTCACTTATCATTTATTCACAGCCCGATTGGGCCCACTCACTCATGAGCATTTCCGAAGAGTTTACTTGGGGCCGTGGACTCCGAGAGGCCCTGGAGATTCCAAGGGCAAGTGAAGGAGTGGCAGGGGCGCTGGGGCCTGGGGCGTCACAGGGACTAAACCTTACCGGTCTCAGTGGCGGGACAGACAACTCCGTGAAGCGCTCTGGCAGCACGAGGAGGAGAGACGGCGCTTCTTCAGCGTGAGTGCTGAGAACACCTCGAAGAGAGGAGCGCGGATTGAGGAAGAAATGATTAGCAGCCGCAGGCGAGCTCCACGGGCTCCGCGGGCGGGGAGCGGGCGCCGTCTCACCTTCCCCACAACGCACAGGCCCGGGCGCTGCAGGGAGGTGCATGCAGCCCATAAAGTGCAGCCCATTCATTGGGTCTTTCCCAACAATTTATCTGCCTCTAATGTTGTACCTTTTGTCAGATTTGATTGTAGTTCTGGGGGTAGTCTTAGTGCGAGGTAGACTACAATCATGGTGGGTTTCAAAGCCCTCCTTGGGGAGGCCCCAAACCCTGACAGCTCGCATCCTTATCTTTGAAAAATAGGGTGATGGGCCTTTTTTTAATCCGTTAGCACATTTGCATAAATCACAGTACCCTCCTCCTTCCGTTTTCACGTGTGGAGCCCTTTTCGGTTAATATTTTTCTATCTAGAGTAAATATTATTGAATATTATTGTTTATACATTTTACTTTTCAATATATACTTGGTTTTCTTCTATGGACTTATGTTTCCTTCTGAAAGAACTTTTGGAATGTTATAAATTCCAAAACATCTTTCAAATAAATTAAATTATATCTTTAATCCAGTTTCCCAGATTCATTTCTTTTACTTTCTTGTTTTTATTAGTTAAGGGAAAAAATGAGAAGACAATGATGTCTCCCTCTCTGTGACGGGGAGATGTCCCCTGGTATTGTTAACTAAAATGTTTACATACATGTTTGTTATGTGCTTTACACACACACGGACACACATTTCCCTGTGTTTCTCAACGTGGCCTGACAAACAGGACCACTGGCTCTTTTTCCCTTTTGTCTTTTATAGCTATATCATTTGCATTTTCTTTAATGCACATGCATTTATTTGTTAATTTAAAAAACAATAAATGGATTTTTTATAAAATAATGTGTTAGAAATGAACTTAGTTCTTAAAATTTATTAAGTTTAAATAAAAAATGCCAACAACACATGGTAAGATCGGTGATCACATTTCTAACTTCCCACATCAGCTTGCAAATAGGCATAACATTTGCTTAACTGACTTCCATAAACCTAGAGATTTGGGGCAAAATGCGAAGACCAGAACCTTTTCACATTCACATTCCTGCATTGCTGAGAGCAGAACCTTGCAGAGGGTCCTGGAGAACAAACACAGTCGCTGCTCTTCCCCCCCCCCCCGCCCCCGCCCCCGTGTGCTCAGGAGTCACTGCCTTTCTCCCCCGTGTGTGAGGGGCTGCCTCTCTGGCACTCATGAAGGCTTGTACAAACCAGAAGGTGCAATGAAGCACAGAGAGAGAACCACGTCTCTCTCCCACGTGGGCACAAATAGATGGATTGAAAAATAAGTCAATTTGCAGCCTAATAGGAAGTAAAAAAAAAAAAACACCAATGCTATGGACCTGTGGGTCTCTTTATAATAGTCAAGTCTGGATAGTTTTGAAAATAAGCAATCAAAAAAACACGAAGATATGTACCTCCCCTCCTGTCAGTAAAACGTGGTAGAATGTTCTGGTTTGCACTATTAGCCTGACACCCATCTCCTCTCCATCTTCACATACATTGGTTTTTGCTTGGCTATACCAATTTTAGTTTATGTTAAATTTCAGTAATTTGTCTATCCATGTAAACTACCTAAAAACCATAATACATCTACATCCTTCACATTTAAAAGAGGGACACGTAAAATTAAGCCTCTGGGGGAAAATCAGCAGCTACATTTGCAAACAGCTTACTTCATAACTCTTCATCAAAATGTCTCATAATAGTGTGTCCTTCATCACCTGAAAAAAGTAACGATGTTTTCCAATAAGATTATACAATCTTCAGGTAGAAAGAGCATCCATAGTCATTCGGGACGCTTCTTGCAACGGGGATCAAGTGGAAGACTGGTTAATTTCCTCCAGTCATCTGTATCTGCTCTGCCCAGCCCTCTAGTCCTGCACGTCAGCACAACACTCCAGCTTTCTGCCCTCCAACGTACCTACAGCACAACACACTGGCTTGCCTGCCTCCCACTGTACCTGCAGTATAACACACGGGCTCACCTGCCTCCCACTGTACCTGCAGTATAACACACGGGCTCGCCTGCCTCCCACTGTACCTGCAGTATAACACACGGGCTCGCCTGCCTCCCAGTGTACCTGCAGTATAACACACTGGCTTGCCTGCCTCCCACTGTACCTGCAGTATAACACACGGGCTCACCTGCCTCCCAGTGTACCTGCAGTATAACACACTGGCTTGCCTGCCTCCCAATGTACCTGCAGTATAACACCAGACTAATATAGTAGATGCTTTTCAGAAACATTATTTATCATGATGATCAAATCTCAGAGATGATTTGTAAAGGATTTACATTCCCAAACCCTGAGAAAAGAAAGTGATCAGTGTCAGACTCTCTCTGACTTAGTCCAGGCTTTCTTCATGTTCAATGTCATTTCCATGCTTGATGAGTCAGAGCCTGTATATTTATATAGTCAGAAAATGTTTTAAAATTTTAAACATTGATTTTTATTTGAAATACTGAGCAATGAGCAGGCATCTATGTTTGCTTAAAGAGAAAAGCGATAACAAAGGGTCAAGCCTGTGAATTAATGTGGACAGATAATTTGGAGATGCACCTTTTATACCCTTACTTTGACAAAGCTTTCTTTGAAAATGATATCAACTCAAGCTCCTTGAATATCCTGTAATATTAATTTTCCCCTTGAGTGCCGGTTCCTGGCAAGAATCACTTAGAGAGTTTACAAACAGTATGAGGATGGAGTGCAACTTTAGGCTCATATTTTGTACTCAAGAGGCACAAATAATTTGAATTAGCTATGTATGAGAAGGAGAGCCAATCAATCAAAGCTGTAGAAAATGAAAACCTCTGATATTTGTTCATAAACATGGAAATATATGCCACTACCCCACTGCACAACACTGCCCATTCAACACCAAGATAGGATTTCAACCAGCAGGTTGAATTCTTTTAGATATCTATGCAGATACCAGGACCCGCTACAGCGTAAATTTTCAATATACTGGAAAAATATAATGTGAGCTATCATTGGAGAAAAGGACATCAGGACATTTAATTTAAGGAGACAGGTAATATGATATAAATTCCTTGTAAGGAAAGAAAGAAGGACATTTAATAGACCTTCCCCCCTAACTCAGTTTACACTTTATTCCAAGCCTGTTTAAAAAATATTACCTCACAATTAATATAAGGCCTTCAACAACAGTAAAAGGTATCTCATAATCCCAAATAGTAAAAGCTAAGAAAACTACAGGGGGAGGGCGGACAGCATGGTTCACACCTATAATCCCAGCACTGTGAGAGATTGAGGTGGCAAGATCCCTTGAGATCAGGAGATGGAGACCAGCCTACTCTTGTAAGACCACATCTCTAATAAAAGCAGAAAAAATTAGCTGGCTGTGGTGCTGGGTGCCTGTAGTCCCAGTTACTTGGGAGGCTGAGGCAGGAGGATCGCTTGAACCCAGAACTTTAAGGTTGCTGTAAGCTAGGCTGATACTGCTGCACTCTAGCCTAGGTGACAGAGTGAGACTCTGTCAAAAAAGGAAGGAAGGAAAGAAAGAGGGAAGGAAGGAATTACAGGATGAAATCCCAATTTTAAATGTGGTAAAATAGGTTTTTGAAGAAAAGTCACATCCAGATAAGGAGACTGTATAAAAAATGTAAAAATGTTATTGGACGTTAAGGTTCTGAGGAAGATGCCGTCCAGTGCTCCGGTGGTTAGAGTATTATTACCAGGTCTTATTACCAGACACCGTGAGCATGATGGCCGTAGTGATTGATAAGCACAGAGGGCCAAGTACTAATTTCCTCTTTCCTCATGATGGGACTACATAATAAATGACTAGGCTACATGAATATAAAATCAAAGCTGTGCACTTGCTTTAGAAGTTTGGGCAAACGAAGAAAAAGTAATTGCTACATAGTGTGCATTTGTTATTGTCTGATGTGCTAGCACCATTCTTAGAATGGGGGGCTGGTTTTTGATTCAGTGAGCCGTGGTGGAACCCAGACCCTACCTCCACTCCTGAAGCTGATGGGGTTTCATAATGCCCTTCCCCACTCTTTCCTACATTACTCCAGCCTGGGGCTGTGAGTCTTGGGGAGAGTGTGGCCCCTACAGTGAAACATTTATATAATTATTAATGGCACTGCCTGAGGGCTTTACAACATTCCTTGGCAGTCTTAATAAATAAAATGAAGTGATATTTTAATAAAACGATTCTCATAGCCACATCTTAACCCTTTTCTTAACTTTGTTACCTCTCATATTTCAAGTCCTTTCTTCCAATCTCACTATATATTATCTGCCTAGTAAATGCTTTTTATTATTCTTTTTTTTTTTTTGGTAAGTTAGCCAAAGTTGGTTATGTTGCTCACAGACAAGAATCTGACTCTTGCTGGCTCTGTGATGCCTAAACATTACTTTAAAAGTCATGGAAAACACACACAAGTGCACTCATCAAATTATACTTGTAGATAACTAACCATTGGGGGTTATGGTATAATGGAAGTTCTGCGTTTTTATCTGCATTTTTGTAAACTTTTATACATCCTTGACTCAGTTACTTTAAAATGATTGTGTCACCAAAAAGCAATTCTAAAAAGTACTTTATTTCACTATAATTTTCTTTAAAAATGTGGACATGAATTTACTGATAAAGATCTAATCTTTAGAAATGAATGTTAATTTCATGTACTAATTTTGATGAAATATAGAAAAAAAATAACTTCAACATGGCATCAATTCTTTTTCAAATATTTTCTTACCCTAAACGGTATGTTTTTTAACTTGGAAAACTCTTGAGATTTCTTTCTCTTCATTACTAATATTTTAAATTAACTCTAACTTCTTACACATGATATGCAATTAACCATTGCTTATACTTTTCTAAACAAATATATATACATAACATATGTAATTTTAAAAATTACTTGTAAGCCTTTAGCAAAGAGTTCCTATGTGGTGAAAGGTGTGGGTCCAGTTTCAGTCTTTTACATGTGGTTATCCAGGTCTCTCAGCACTGTTTATTGCACAGGGATTCTTTTCCCCAGTGTATGCTTTTGTTGGGTTTATCAAAGATCAGATGGCTGTAAGAGACTGGTTTCATCTCGTGTTTTTCTATTTAGTTCCATATATTTCTGTATCTATTATGCCAATGCCATGCTGTTTTGATCACTGTGGACTTGTAATATTGCCTAAGATCTGGTAGAGTGATGCCTCTGGCTTTGTTTTTAATACTCAAAATTGCTTTGGCTACATGGTTTTTTTCTGCTTCCATAAGAAATCAGAAATAATATTAAAGGAAATTATATATATATGCATGTGTGTGTTTATACGTATTTATATTTTTTATTTTAGTTACCAAGAAAGCAGGCAAAAATTGCAAATGACTTTTCAAAAAAAGCAAGCAATTTGTGAGATAGTCAATGCAAAACTTCAGAAGTAAAGTTATAATGATGCAATTTCATCTGGGCCACAAACCTGAGTGTGAGGCAAATATAAATAACAAGGTGGTAAAATCACTGTACTGAATCAGAACAAAATTCATACTTTTCCTCCTTTTAGATGAAAAATATACAATTTTTCATTGCCATCGCTTTTAATAGCATCTAAAAGAATACTTAACAATTTTAAAATATGATTATTATATTATTATTTCAACAGAGCTCAGTTTACGTGATTTTACCTTCATCTTCTAGTCATGACTTCATGTCAATACTGATTCTGTCCTTAAGATCTAGCAGTTTCTTACTCCTCTCACTCAAGCCTGGCCACAGGATAGAATCAATTAGAAATCAAGTTAAAAGCTGACGCTGTCCCTCTACTAGCCTAGTAAAATCAGAATCTGTGCCCATGAAACTCAGACATCAGTATTTTTAAGTAGTTCGCTAGGTGATACCAAGGGGTTGAGCACCAGTGATCTAGCCCCAAACTTTCATTTTATAGAAGACAAATCAAACCTAAAAAAGCACACTTCTCTGAAATCAGCTTAATAAAATCCAAAATAGGTTCTGGACAGCCAAGGAAACAATCACCACGGAACATAAACAACCTGCAGAATGAGAAGCATTATCTGCATGCTGTGCCAGTCATCAGAATCTACAAAGAACTCATGCAGACCAGTGAGTGAAAAAAAATCATACAACCCCACTATAAAGCAGGCAAAAACATGAACAGAAACTTTTCAAAAGAAGACGACTAATGGCCAATAAACATATGAAAAATTGTTCAGTGTCACTAATCCTCAGGGAAATGCAAATCAAAAACCACAATGAGGTACCACCTAACTCCAGTGAGAATGGCTTTTATCAAAACAACCCCAAACAACAGAGGCTGGTGTGGACACACAGAGAAAGAAACACTCTTTTGTGCTGTGGGGGAGAATGCAAACTAGTATGGAAAACAGTATAGAGATTCCACAAAGAATGAAAAGTAGGCTGACCATATGGTCCAGCAATCCCACTATTAGGTCTTTATCTAACGGGAAAAAAAGCCATTTTACCAAATAGACACTTGCACACAAATGTTTATTACAGCACAATTCACAATGGCAAAGATGTGGATTCAACCCAAGTCCCATCAATCATGAGTGGGTTAACAAAATGTGGCATATGTATACCATGGAGTACTACTCAGCCATAAAAATTGAGTTAATATATTTTGCAATAATCTGGATGGAATTGGAGAACATTCTCCTCCTAAGTGAAGGATCACAAGAATGGCTAAATAAACACCACATGTACTCACTCACTATTAAATTAGAAATAACCGATCAGCACTCACGTGCACAGATGGAAGTAAAACTCAGTGGAAATTCAGGACTTGGGAGGGGGAGCAGGAAATGGGTTGCATCACAGGCTGTGGGGACAATGCACCATTACACACTGGGTGATGGGCACACTTAAAACTGCCCGAGAGCAGAGGACAGAAAAGGACAGCTGATACCTGGAGGTGAGTCCTCCAGCCCTCCCCAGGAGCCACACCCAGGCAGCCTCACTACCACTCACATATATGTGTCTTATAGAGATGCCAGAGCTGGTTACATAGAATTAATGAATTGGATTAGTACATTGAAAAAAAAATTAAATTTAGGGGAAAAAATAGGAGTTGATGCCACTGGGCTCAGTCCAGCTCTTCGTTTTCAAGAAACATGCAGCTAGCCTTTAACTTTCTCACTGCTCTTATTTGTGACTTGACTCATCTTAATTTTAATTGTTTGGTTCGATGAAGACAAAAATTATCATTTATATTTTAATTTATTTGTTTTCTAATGATGCATTATAAAAATATAACTACCCCACCAATATTTTGGAGGAAACCTGGGATCCTATTTACCCCCAAAGTCTCAGACAGGGACTACACATCTCCACACCCCACAGCTGAACTGCGCCAGTAAGCTCTGGACCCCAGGGTGGCTCTGCTGACTATGTTTGCTGAGTAGAGTGTGATAAACTGCAGTGTTTTTGACTCTCCTTGAGGTGAAGTTGTCCTTATTTTGAAACATGAATGGTTTCTCTTCTCACCAGATGAGGTCACAAAATCAGTAACTCTGCTGACAGGTGCCCAAGGCCCTGGGATAGGGGTGACTATAGACCAGGAGTCATCTAGTGTGGAATGTGCCTTACCCATAATGGACACACAACAAATGTTTGCCACCAAAAAATAAAAAGTTTCATCTGAATTCTGGTTCCCATCTAAAAAAAGCTCCTCCAAACCTAAGAAGTTTAGGTAAAAGAATATTTTTCTTCTACAAAGTACTTTTTAAAAACCCCACAAAGTTATATAAGTCACTTCTAAAACTTTTGGCTCTTGTGGGTGGAGTATTATGTTAAACTGTCAATTTTATTTTTTTAAAAAAATGAATTTTGATTCATTAAAAGAATAGCATATTCGTGGTCTGGGAAGAAATGGGTTCTGTAGGTTGATCAACTTTAGTTCTTTGAGTTATTTGGGAAACTATTAATCACTGCCTGGAATTGCACTGAATGATGACTATACCCCACCAAAATAGAAACTGCAATAGCAGGTAACCTTCCTGGTAACACAGGGAAACCACAGTGGATTTGAGAATTCCAGTTAGTGGCATGGATCCTGGACCCTCTTCATTTTAAGCTGACTTATTGTGGATGGATTCATGCTAAATGGCTGCAAACTGAACCTGGGACACTGCCATCCACGTAAGGCTCGGGCAATAGACATCCAGGTCAGGTGCAGAGCCTTCTAGCCCCTACTGATAGCAAGGCTAATCCATCATTGTTTATTTATAACTTTATAGATGCACACAACTAAAACATTAATAAAACCCATTTATTACTTAATACCTACTGTCAAGTTACTTATAAATATTATAGTATTTAATCATAGTAACTCTGGTTGGTAAATATCCTTCCCATTTTACAACCAATAAAACCGATGCTGGGCAGCACCTGTGGCTCAAAGAAGTAGGGCGCTGGCCTGATATGCTGGAGGTGGTGAGTTCAAACCCAGCCCCAGCCAAAAACAAAAACAAAAACAAACAAACAAACAAAAAAACCCTGATGCTTAGAGAATTGAAGGAAAGCCAAGATATGAATTCAGATTTAATTCAGCTTTGATTATAGCTTTTATAACTGCACAGTTTTGTTCTGTATCTCATGCTGTATTTTATTTAGTTGTAGAGGATCTTTCTTTTTCATCCTGATGATGGGACTCACTCATGTGCAGAAAGTAGAGGTAAGCCATCTCAACTCTAAAAGTTCTGTTCATTTGTTTGACTTCAGTTTAAAAATTATTTTAATGACTTTTGTAACTCAGTATATCCCCCAAATTTTCTACAAAGCTTAGAGACAAATGGTAATTTGACAGCAATCTCTGTGCTTTCTTTTTTTCAATGGCAAAGATTAAGAGATGTCTTCAGAGACAGACGGAGACATGGACTAAATGGGATACTTATTGGCGGTGGCTTTGTCAGGCAAAGAAACTTCATTATGCTGAAAATGAGTTGGACCTGGCTTGATTACCTCCTGTACTGAATCCAGGTGGGTAGGATATAACAGGTTAACTTTTTTTTAATTAAATCATCTCTGTGTACATCAATGCAGTCATGGGGTACAATGTGCTGGTTTTATATTGTATATAAGAGGTTAACTTATATAAATCAAATATTTTACTTTGAACTCAATACCTCTAGAAGTACATTTCTCCTGCTTTTTATAGGTCAGCTGTAGCAAACTAAGTTCTAAATTGTTAGTGCCAGATAAGTGCTAGTTCCAGAAGTTTTCTGATCAGTATATTTGCAGGATAGACAATCTACTTTCTCTACTGCAAAATTAATAACTATACAAGGAATAAGATTTAGTAATTTAACCTTTATCTTAGCAATGGATGACATTTTAAAATTACACAAAAAATATAGGATATATCAAACAATCTATTCTCCCAAGTTCTAGAGTCTCTTTTTATACATTTCAAAGCAGTGAGGAGGATGATTTCAACAGAGTGTTCAAATAAAAAGGCAATGTAGAAAATAATAAGCATACTCAATCATTGATCATGTTATAAGTAATTCAATATATACTAATCACATATTTCATCTTCAAATAATGAACTTCACTCATGCAGAAAATTATTAATACTATCTTCAATGAGGTAGTAGAACTATTTATCTAAAGAATTGTCTGAGAATAAAGAAGATGGATTCTAACATCCATCAAAAGGAGTATGGTCTCACTTCAAATCTATGCCTCACTTCAGCATTTCACTCAGGCTTGGACAGCTTCAAAATGCTGAAGAATAAGTACTCCTGACAACCAATTAAATCTATAAACAGAAGCCTTTAGTCCTGCAGTTCTTAACCTATGGGTCACGACCCAAAGGAACCACATTTCAGGCCTGAGGCATGAGGAAGGTTGAGAAGCACCATTTAGTCTAACACTAACCACAAACGGTCATTTTCTCTCCCTCCCTGGACTCAGACATTTCCTGATTTAACCTGCTGCTTTATAGACAATCTCCTATGAAGAGACTTAAGTCTTTTTGTAAAGAATGTATTCCACGTTTTCCCCTCAAATATGTTTGCATTGGTGCATCTCTTAACCAAGTGAATATTATCATTATGTGGGGATCTTTAAAAAAAAAAAAATCAATGCCTGTGTCACTCCTCCAAGGTTCTGATGGAATTAGTTTGGAATAGCTTTGAAAGCTTCTGTGACGATGCAACGCATAGCCACTGGGGACACTGCCTAGACAGTCTAAATGCAGTACCCATCAATATTCAGAGATATGTGAGCCATTTGTTAAAATACCATTATGAATAATAATGACTTAGGTTTAAAAATTACTTTAAATTATTTCAAGAGAGCATAAAGCAAATAGAAAAAAATGAAAAGCCAAAGAAAAAACCTTCTACATACTTCAAGGATCATGAACTAACTTCCAATATAAAGATAGTCATTAATCTTAATCTCCTTTATTAATCTGAATCTCCATTTATTACCAGCGCTTGCTGAACTGTTTTTGCTGTGGTGAAGCCCATGAGTCTCTGTGTGCCAGTCAAGTTGGCTTCTGTCCCTTTAAGTCTGAGGACATCAGGAGCCCATTTAGAGAAACCCATTATGCCTAGTAAAGAAGAAAGCATCAAGGGGCATCTTGTTATGGTTGTTGCAAAAACCAGGCACCCACCAGCCAAGGAGCACTGGGAACACTGCTGTCATTTTCAGCCCCAGTTACACTTTACATTTTTCTGGGAAGTTTTGAAAAGCTGCTGATACCCAGGTCCCAGTGCACCAGTGATCAGAGTTGGGGTTCTGGCATGCTGTGTTTTATAAGCTCTCCAGGGGGTTGTTATGCCCAGACAGGGTGGAACCACTGACTGGCAAGTTTGAAAACTCCTCAGTATCACGCGGAGGGAGTCGATTGGCAGGATTCCGACGATGACAAAGTCTGAGGGGCTCCCCCCCATCCACATGCCTTCAGCTCCCCTCTCTGGAAGCCCCCCCCCCCTTTATATTGAATTCCAGTTGGCTCTTCCTGGGATTTGCTATGCATCTTCTCACAGTGACTTTTATCACAGTTAAGAGTTATCTGAGATTTTTATCTTTCTGTTATATTTTTTCACTTTAGTTTCAAATCTTCACAGTTTAGGCACCAAAGAAACCCTGCATTAGTCCTCAGAAAAGAAGCGAGAAAAACTTCACAAACATGAAGACAAACTGCAGAGCTTCTTCCCTTTCTTCTCAGCCATCCAGATGAAAAATGGCTTTTGTAGAAAGCTGTGACACTGATCGTATTAGAAGCAGGTGAGCAAACACACACACACTGTCCCCATGCAGCACTGCACTCAGGGCTATTCTGATCAGTTTGTAGATAATAATTCATTTAATCCTAGAAACACCAATAATGAAAGTAATATTTTATCTCTGTTTTTCAGATGAGGAAAGAGAAGCACAGAGATATTAAATAAATTTTTCTGTGTCACCTAGCAAGTAGGTGACAGATGATCTGTCCCTTAAAATCTGTGTTCTTGAGGGTAGTGGTACGTTTCTCCTGAGGGTTGACATTGAGTTTCCTCGAGTGGACAGTTGATTCACCATATTATTATGCTTATAATTAGTGGGTTCAGTCTTCACAGACCAGTGGATAATGTGACAGAAACGGTATCGGATTCTATAGGATTTTTCTCTAGTAATAATGGGAACAAAAATTCATCTTGAAATCACTAAAGGCAAAAAAACAGTTTGATGCATATTGGACTCACCAAAAACCTATTAGAAAAGTAATTTATGTTGGAGGCTCCTTGATTTGGGTGAACTCTCAGCAATTTTTCTCAAAGAGTTGGCATCAATTGGGTGGGTAGTTCCATTAGGTGGGAAAGAGATGAGAATTAAAAAGTGCTCAGGTTTTTAGGAACGTCTAATTGCATTATGGTTGCAGAACCAGTTTTAAAATTTTAATCAATCATGACAGTGGCTCTCACTGAACAGCCTCTGAAAACCCCACAGTCGGTGACAGCGACACCCCTAGACGCGCTCCCGAGGCCGAGGCCTCTGCTCCGAGCCGGTAACCCACCTGCCGGCGATGGAAATGAGACCCGAGCTCGCCCTGCTGAGCAAGCTGTGCCTGCCCAGAATAGCTCTTCACTTTTTCCATTTTAAATACTGAATAGTGATGTTTTATTTCAATGCAGAACACAACACTTTTCTATTTTAAATGTTTAAAACTTAAAGCCATCTGAACCCTAAAATGTGCCCAGTGACAGTGGTTCTGGGCACATCATGCAGGACAAGGTAGGACACCCTGTCCCTGAGTCCGCCTGCCCGACCCAGTGCCCGCCCGACCCGGCACCCAGGGACATGGGTGAACCACACATCTACACAGAAGAGCTGCGTCCCTGAGGGCCCGTGCCCAGGGCCACCTCCCCTCTAGTCACAGACATTGTAAGTGCACTTTTGCGGAATCACGGTGGCCTGTAAATGGTCCTGGGTAATGCAGGCCTCCTGTGCCGGGGCCTTATCTGCTAGGTGGGCCGTCCAGCCTTCAGTACCCGCATGAGATGGCTCAGGAAGGCCCCCCAGCTGGACACCCGGCAGAGCCTGCTCCCGTTCCCCACTGTGGGTGAAAACACCAGACTCCTGAAACGTGTAAGCCTTTGAGGTTTGGAAAAGCTCAGTCTGAGAATTTTAAAAGTAGGTTCTCAAACAATAAAGGGGAAAAATTGAGATACATAGGCATCTCAAGCTTGGAAGAAAAGCTATCCTTTTGAATATGTAATTTTTCTATTTTTTAAGAAAATCATGTATCTGGGTATCTTCTACAATTTCCTCTCAAAGATCTGGCTTGGGAACCTATTTAGAGGCGTTGGAATTTACAGAATATATCAATTGTTGAGTATACATATTATTTCGCCACCAAATCTTTGTTTCACTTCTATATTAAAATTTTTTGATGTGCCTGCTTTGTTTAATCTTTCCTAGGAATTACATACTCACATACTATGAGAACCATAGTCCTAATTCCTCATGCCGCATTGCAGAAAGAAACAATCAAAAGCTTTCTATCTTTTTATTCACTATAATTTGTTGGTTCAAATTTGGATTAGGCTACTCATTTGCCGTGGAATAGCCTGTTAGGGACAAGAGCAAATAACTAGATCTATGATCCTAGAAGCTCGGCTGAAGATTGCTATCATATTACAGAAACCTAGATTTCTTTATCTTGTCATTTTTCAAATTTTCTTTTCAAGGGTTTGGAAATTGCTGCTGATAATGCTCTATAATATAACCATAGTCACAAACCCTTGATCAAAGAAAACCCAGCTTCCACGAGGAGATGAAGGAGGCCTTACCCAACTGATACTAGTTATTAAAAATACATACAGACTCTAAGGAAGACATTACATTAAATCTGCTAAACAATGAAAACAGTGACATTAATAGAGTCAACACTGACAGCTTTATTTTCAATGAAATAAGTTAGAAAATATATTTGGTAATTATTTGCTCTATTTCTCTGATGTTAACTCTGTCCAAAAGATAATAAGCACTCAAATAAATGTTAATATCTGCTGTTTTATTGTTGTTACTACTGTTTATTATTGTTTGTCATTATTACTATTTCACTTGTAGACTTTGATGCGTGACATATGGATGATCATTTTTTAAAGGGTATAAGAAATACTAAGATGTTTTATCCATTTAAAAGTATTTATTTTCGGCTTAGCACCTATAATCCAGTGGTTAGGGCACTGGCCACAACACCGGTGCTGGCCGGTTTGAACCCTGCCTAGGCCTGCTAAAACAACAACGACAACAACAACAACAAAATAGCCAGGCATTGTGGTGGGCACCTATAGTCCCAGCTACTGAAGCAAGAGAATCACTTAAGCCAAAGAGTTTGAGGTTGCTATGAGCTGTGATGCCACAGCACTCTACCAAAGGCAATATAGTGAGACTCTGTCTCAAAATAAAGACATAAATAAATATATAAATAAATAATAAGCAAATAAAATTATTATTTTCATATAGGTTTATACTCTACATAAAATATAGTATGTATATATACTACATATATATACACATACATAATATATATGGTGTATAGTCAAATCAGTTTGTTGTGTTTATTTATTTATGTTTGGTTTTTTATTTAATTTTGTTACAATGTTCAACTAAAAGAATTAGAGACTTCTGGCCTACTTGTAGCCTGACCTACATTCTCATTAAAGTAACCTCATGACAGTTCACCCTTTAGAAAACAAACTATTTGCTATAAATTAAAAGGCAATTCCTCGTTAAGAAGATGATAAGTTGGATGTTAATGGAATAAAAGCCACTACCAATAAAGCAAACCAGAATATCAGCCAGAATTGCCGAATCTGAGCTGGGCACACAGCAGAGCTGTCTCATAAACATGGCAACAGTCCGGGGCAGGCCACCAGTGCCAAGGTGGCCGTCTGTTTAACCAGTCACAGTGTGGCCACTCCGTGAGCAGGACCATGGAAACTTGTCCCAGTACAGGGTGAGAGAAACAAATTGTGCACACAGACACAAACCTCACCCTCTTGGGAGAGCCCTTCTTTGATTCCTGACCAAAAGTTCCACTCATGGGCAGACAGATTAATAAAAGTGCAGGTGAGTCTTTTTGTTTTAAGGTGTTCATCACTGTTTAAGCAAACTTTGAGTTTCAATTCTGTCCAGTCAGAACCGCAACCACTAATTGTAGGCTTCTATTCACAGCTTCACTCTGCATCTTTACTCTGAGCTTCACTCACTCAGCCACTGAAGACATTTGGATTTGTAACTCCCACGACTAACCTGTAAACCTACACATTGTAGGCTATCATTAATATCTTAGGAGACAAGAACATACAAGTCAAAGAATGGCAGCTTTGTGTTCAAATTTTCAGAGTGAACAGCAGAGAAGAAGTAAAACTTGTACATGCCCCTTTGATAGTCTCCATATCTCGTAAAAATGATGGTTTCTTCTTCCCATTAACTACGGCAAATAGACGCAAATTAAGGAAGGTTATCTAAATTGACTATGCTGCCAAATTATATATCAGTTTCTGAGTCCTGGAGGTGAGTGTTATCAAAAGACTCTAGGTCATTATCTTTGTGGCTGCACTCAGCATACAAGATCTTGCTCTAACAGACAGACAACGTGGAGATCCACTGGCACCTGTCATCTTCTTTCATAATCATCTGTCTGAGAGAGGGAGAGAGAAATGGGGAAAGAGAATTCTTAACAGCTCAGATAAACAAAACTAAAACAAAAATCTTTCACTGGTACAAAACCTGACAGTCTCATTTATGAGTGGCTCCAGGGTACAGTGCGAATCCAAGAGAAGTCATTGTTACTGACTTTCCTTTGTGACAGGCTAGCCTGTGAATTTTGGGCACCTAGCCAAGTGGATTTTGGACAGGCACGTGGAAACAACAAAACATTTCCATCACATCCTTTATGCTCTTTCAAAACCACTCTATTGCTTAAAAACACAGAATGATTCTTAATCTCAATGTTGTACGTGATCTGGAAATTTCATCTGCAAAATTGAGAAAACATATGCTGGGAGGGAAGTACAAAAATGATGGTCTCTTCCTAACACCTGAGGTAGTACCATGTAATAAGCGCGTAGGACAACTTCCCCCTTCTCTCAAAATAATTATGGCTCTCTAGAATTCAGCATCTGTGCTACCAGATGTTACTGTCAAACACGGAAGCGATAGGTTTGAGCATTGCATAAACCTGGCCTGCTTCCAAGAGTCTTTGTCTGACTACCTCAGCAGAAGCAGGTGGCCTTCTGGGGTCCAAGATCTTAAGTGCCATACCTCACTAATCCAGTGCCATAAAGAGGAAATGCTTTTCTCTAATGATGAATTAAATCTGTTCAGGTTCAAGCAACTACGTTGGTGCTACCAATAGATAGTTTCATGGCTATGTTTTAAATGGAAGGATCAAACATTCTAACATTTAATATCACTACTGAAAGAAGGAAAATAATTACAAACTAAAAATGTGTTAGCATTTTTCCTCAAATATATGATATTCTGCTGTCATGGCAACTAACTAAATAGTTTCTAGTGAACGGGAAGAAACTATTATTTCTTAGAAAAAAGACAAAATTGTTGATGTTTTAGGCAGGCTGCAAAATGTTAGTTATGTAATGCAGTCAATATTTTAATGTGTTAAAAGAAGATATGAGTTTTACTGCAGTATTTAATCAACTTCAGTACAATTCTTCAGTTGTGAGAATGGCCTTCCTTTTGGATGTTAACTATGCCCCCATGCATGAAATGGTCATAGCTCATGACAGCTTCATTTTTCTTGTCTTTAGTAAAGGTTAAAAACCACAAAAATATTTAAGGAAATTAAATGCAAAATATTTTTGTTTCACTAACATTTGAAAACAGGGTTTCTTTCCTCAACACCAAAATTACCCCCAGAAGTTCTTAGCTGACCATTCCTAAAAAAAAGTCACAGATAAAATTAATGTTTGTACCCAGAAAAATTTGCTGAAATGCAAATAATTTGAGGACTCTGTCAAGATAAAGCCATCTACATCATGTGAATTTTTTCATTAAAATAAGTGATTCATTTCAGATCTTGGAAGAGAGTGCATATCTGCATGATGAGAGTAAATCATAATGTAATTCAACTTAGTAACAAAACAGTGCACCTTTCCTTTCCCAAGAGAAGATAAATCTGACTGGTGATTGTGCATACAGAAGGCCAAACAGTGAAGTCATTGGTTTTCCTACTCCTGCTTTGTCATCAAGAATTACAGGGGAAAACAGATGCATGTGATGAAGGAAAACAGTACATTTCAATCTTTTCATTATTTTTCCATTCAGTTCAAGTGATTGAACCATTTATTCTTCAAAAATCTACTTCCCTATACTGCACAGTACATGGCACATGCCTTATGCTGCAAAAAAGATTAACCAGAGCCCGAGTCGCCCCCTCTCTGGTCTGTGCACATTCTCTCTGTACCCGCTTGCTACTGATTGGTTAGTGTGCCAGTTCCTTATTAGCAGTCCCACAGGGCACAGACAGGGAAAGCTCAGGCTATGGAATTCAAACACCACAGTATTCAGTTTCTATAAAAGTTCCGGAAGAGGAAAGCTGTGTCTATTTTATTTCAGATTAGTTTGCATTGTTTACCAGAGTGCTTTTCTTCTTGTTTCTGGATAAACCAGAATTTGCTTCATGATCCAGTAGTCATCTAAAATAAATTTCAGTGAAATTGAATTTATTTTATAGGAAGAAGATCATTTGAGTCAACAGACACACATGGGCCAAATTTAAAATTCAACACAATTTACAATAATAAGCCAGCAGGGAGATGTTAATTGGTGCGATCTTCCACAGTCCTGTAGTATGATTTTCATGAATCATACTTACTGCCCAATACAGTGTGTGTCACATCTCCTACAATGAGAATTCTGACAAAGGTGCAAACAGAGAATTACATTAATCCAATCTGTGCAACAAAAACACAGAAACAATTTCCACAGCCACAGGAGTCAGCTGGCATTTGATTCCAGCTATATGTCTGAAATGATAAAAAAGGAAGCTTCTTAAATTTGTCAAAAGACAGAGTACACTTTAAACAGCTCCAAAATGTATTGATATGCTTGAAAGAATTGTTCTTAATTTTTTCAAAAAGATAGAATGATTATTATAAGAAACAGTAAGTTACTATTGCCAAAATAATTAATTTTATGAAAAATTAGTAGGAGGTATGAATTGTTGCAGTAGTACTAATTCAGGTGAAAAACTACTAAGTAGTTTCAAAAGAGTAATTCAAAATTTAATGCTGAGGTTATCACCAAACTAAACAATTCCCTTTGTTCTATTCTACTTCTGAACAGCTTTATCTTGGGCCTAGCTTTGTAACCCAGGCTCCAGAAAATGCAAATGAAAGTAGAAAAAATTTATATTTTCTTCCTGGTAAGTTTTATTCATTGCTTTCTAAGCTTATAGAAATATAGAAAACTGTTAATTTTGAAGGCAATCAGTTCAAAGTTGTTAATATTAAAATCTGTGGCTTTCTCTTTATTGAATGCAACTCGTATGTAGTTGCACCAGGAAATACAGATTTCTCTGACTTTAACTGGAAGAATAAGAGTAATCTACAAACTTAAAAATTCAGGGAACTGAAGGAAGTATCCCCACCAAGCCAATGGGCAAAGCAGATACTGTTACAGAGGGAGTGAGTGGACACTGGTGTTTGTTGAGTCACAAAAACATGATATATGTTTACTAAGGAAATTTTACCACCACCTAAGTGAAGAAGAAGAGGTGCAAGGAAGATTACTCTGTGATAGAACATCCCAACCCATTCTCTGTATAAGAGTGAATTAAAATATTCAAAATTTGTGGTGGTGCCTGTGGCTCAAAGGGGTAGAGCGCCAGCCCCATATGCCGGAGGTGGTGGGTTCAAACCCAGCCCTGGCCAAATAAATAAAATTAAAATTTGTAATGTATGAAGAAGTAATATAGCAAATTAAGTTCCCTTTGCTACCTTCTGAGTAACATGATGGTAAACAGAGGAAATGTCTTTGAAAAAAAAATAAGATTTGTTTCCAAGAAGTGAAGAAGAATTTTGAAGTTGTCTTATTGAAAGCATACAAGCTTATAAGTTCTCTTTGAAATCGTGTCATCTTGGATGAGATGAAGTAACAATGGGCTGAGAGTTAAAGAATGCATGTCTGAAAAAATCCCCCAAATCTGAAAACACTATAGCAAAGTTAAAGTCAGCACTGGAGACACTGAATACTAGAATTGGCACTGGAGAAAAATCAAATCAGGGATTTGGGGAATAAATCTGATGAGCTCCCCCAAAAGATACAGGAAAAAAATGAGTGAACCAAGAGCCACACACAATTGCACGTACGACATAATCCCACATGCAAGGAATCCATTACTCAGAACAAATGGAGAATGTTCCAGAATGCCAACAGTGGCTATCTGTGGATTGCACAATCATGAGAGAGTTTCACTGTTACTCTTTATATCTTCTAAATATAGAATTTTTATGATTAATATGCATGACTTGTAGAAGCAGAAGAAAAAACAGACATGTGGCGGTTCAGCGGCTCATTTATATTTCTAGGACTAGCCACTGACAGATGGTATTTTCTATAACCCCCAATTTCTACTATTGAGTCAGGCTCAGACTGGAGCCTTTGGAAAGCTGCTATCTATACATTACGAGAACGAGATGTAATTAACCTAAGCACTCTCGGGGGCTTTTCCCATTTCTCCTTTTCAGCAATATATACTCAAAAATTCCATGACACTGGAATTTAGAATTAATCCCAGCTTGCAATATAATGGCCTGCTGGCTGGCTCTGGGTTCACACTGCTAAACATGTTCTACAGCCTTCTTTAATAACTCCAGAGAAAATGCAATAGAATAATCTGAAAAACTTAGCCCCAAGGTCTAATATTTATTCTATTCTTTTAAATTATTTTAAGTTCTTTTTGAAAGTTTTCCTTTATGTTTTTGCTTAGTTTCTCCTAATGCAATATTTTCTTTTAATTCAATTTTTCATGAAGATGCAAAAAAAGTTATTTCTGCAATAATGTATTACAGAAAGCTAGCATAGTTAAGTGGAGGGAAGATCAGCTTTGGGTTAAACAAAGTGCAATTAAATCTTGGCATCACTATATACTGACTATGTGTCAGTGGGTAAGGAGATAATCATTTTGAGTACAGCTTCCACCCAATGAAGAAAAGAAACCTACCTGCTAACATACTATACGCTCAGGCCCTGTGGAGTGTTACCAGGTGCCAATGTTCTCTTTACAGTGATTTTAGGATTTAATGAGTTATATTTCCTTGCATGTATATTTACCAATTTTATAAGCCACCTTTATAAATGTGAATGTTGATTAATTTTCTCTTTCTCTTTCCTAAAAATTAAATTACATGGGTGCCAGACGAAGTCACATTGTTTTCATCAATTACTGATGGCTGGCACGGGGCAGAGTTAGCAGCTCTGAAACTAATCTATTTTCAGAAATGGCAGAAAGAATACTGTGATTAAAAGATTTCAGAGAACTGAGCTGTTTTTTCGGAGACAAAGGGAACAGCCAGTGCCGCTGTGCAGCACCCGTGGCTGTAGTTGATCTTCATGGGGATTCCCAGCTGGAAGGTCTAGGCGCCCTCGCTGACGTGCAGACCACTGACTGAACACCACCTGCAGGTGGAGACCCCTAGGTAACTACATATAGAGGGTGCAAAAATGTATACACATATCACGAAAAGAGAAATCTGCATTACAATTAATACAATTAATGCAATCCAGTAATAAAGGATGGACTCCTCTTGTAATTGCAGAAGTCATACACAAGTTGAGTATTACAAATTTAATATAATTTTTTCCTTTCTTAAAACACTGGCACCCCTGTGTGTGAGACTCCGTGTGTGTCTATACGTGAGTCTGTGCACATGTGTATAATTATTCAATTCTTGCTGTGATCCTTCAAGGCAAGGACTATGCTTTCACAGATGACGACATTAAGGCAAGAAGGTTGCCTGAAGTCAAATCACACGTCCTTGTGGTGTCAAGTGTCAGAATTTTGTAAAAATTTTGTCAGAACCTGTCAATTACCCCAGGTTCTAAGTCCTATGTTATTTCCTCTACAAAGAAGCATAAAATTATCCAATTTAAAGATAGATTTTAAAAATGAAGACTCCAGTGTATACACGATCCTACATGATTAGAAAGCTAGAATGGGACAGGAAGTACACGGCAGAAGAAGAGACCCTAATGGCAGCAGTTCAGCTCCCTCTTCAAACAGAGTTTTACAAGTTAAAATACATTTCCAACAGCCAGAATCATGTGAGAATCAAATATTAGTGAAAGATTTATCATCCTTATAGGAGGAAGACCTAGTCATAGAACCAACTTGCCTCTGTAAAATACCGAATGAGACACAACTGCAAATGTTATTTGACACAGGCTACACTTCAGTGAATCTATATGACATTTTTAAAACTATATTTGAGAAAAGAATTGAGGCTATAAAACATAGTCAGGGAAAGAGTGAGCTATGGATACAGACTCCTTGGTTCAAATCTGAGTTCTGCTCCTTAGAAACCTCGAGCAAATTACTTCACAGACATAGACCTTAGTTTTCTCATTTGTAAAATGAAGGTACTACTTCACAGGGGTATGGAGAGTAGGGAAACAAAATCTATCGGCTGGGCATGGTGGCTCACCCTTATAATCCGGCAATTTGAGAGGCCACAGCGGGAGGATCTCTTGATGCCAGGAGTTCAATACCAGCCAGAGCACAGCAAGACCGTTATCTGTCTTTATAACAAATAGAAAAAAATTGACAGGTATTGTGGTGGGTGCCTCTAGTCCCAGCTACTTGGGAGGAGGATCGCTTGAGCCCAGGAGTCTGAGGTTGATGTGAGCTGGGCTGACATCACTACACTTTAGCCTGGGAGACAGAGTGAGACCCTGTCTCAAAAAATAGATAGATAGACAGACAGATAGACAGTTAGATAGAAAGACAGACAGATAGATAGATAAACAGATAGATAGATAGATAGATAGATAGATAGATAGATAGATAGATAGATAGATAGATAGACAGGTAGATAGATAGATAGACAGGTAGATAGAAACATATATAGTAATATTTCAATAAGGGTTAAAGGCTAGAGTAGCGTGTTTGTAGATAAGCAAAAGCATGATTTTAGAAAGTAAACCAGGATTGATTGGAAGGTCACACACCATTACAAATGACGTGGCAAGCAAATGCATTTTAATTTGCCATGTCACTTAGTTCACCTTAGAAAGTTTCTCAGACTCGGATGCTCAAATGAGAAATGATTAAATGACTTATTGAGGAAGGACAAGAAAAGTTAGCACTAGGCTAAATATATTGCCAATGCTACAAAACACTGATTTCTCAAATCTATATTGAGAGCTTGAGATGTGCCATACACCGTTCTAGGCACCAGGGTAGGGAAGGGCATGAGAGTGACTGGGACTTCAGGAGCAGAAACTCACCCTGGTTACAAGAACGCAGACATCTCTGTGTTGTGCACTGAGGTGATGTTTTTACATCTTCAGAGAGAACACTGACATATAAATGTTCTTCAAGGCATGTTAAAGATTCTCCTGACCCCCTAAATTACATCTGTACCTCCTTCTGCCAGTGCCTAAAATTCCTTAATCATTTGAATAAAAAGGTGAAGTCCCCTGATACACAATAAACCTTCACTGAAAGCAGAACACATTAAACCATTAAATGTTTAGCTCAAAATTAATTTATTTAATTGATTGGTTAGGCTCTGAGAATCCTGAAGGGAGAGAAGCTAGGATAAATATCTCAAACGTTCTAGTCCTCTGAGCACTAATCATCTTTACCCACTGGGGCAGCTGTGCCGTACCTCCTTACGATGTGTATAGATTTCTACATTGTAATAAGCATCTAATATTGTTAGCACAGGTCATGTCATGAGTCTCACAGCTTTGTCTCTCCTGCTGTTCCTTCTACTTCAGCAGACCTTCCCACTCTCTACTCCCTGACACCTGTCTTCACTCTCTTTGACCATGCAGATTACGACCCGCATGTGAATCTATCTCTTGCCTATATTCTCAGTTGTCTCTCTGCTTCACCTACCTGCAAGACTCTCCACCCTAGATTGGTCTACCTAATCTGGATCTGAACTTGGCCTGTTAAGACCTGACTTAAAAAAGAGAGCGAGAGAGAGTCACAAACATTCTCAGGTGGATAACACATTTTGCCCCATAGTTACAGTGAAGCAAAGGGAAGCAAGATGGCTCTGAGGGAGGTGACTTTCTCAAGTTGAAGCTGATGTCTGGAGGCCACAGGCAGCACTCAATGCCTGTGGTCAGTGGGTGGTCCTTCCTTGGAAGGGGCAGGACCTTATGTGCTGCAGCCCCATATTGACTATCTCACGCATTCTTACACTCTAAACTCAACTTTATCTTCTGTGATATCCTGAACTTCTTCTGTGATCCTACAGTCAATTCAAACCCCACTACAGATAGTTAGGAAAACTCTCCATTCTGCTGAAACCTTCCAGCCATGTGACTCCCTGTCTGCTTTCAGTCCCATCCTCAGCAAACTACTGCCAAGAGAAAGTGTAAAACGTCAAACACGAAGGCCCTGCCCTTTCACACCACACTTGACGCTTATCTGCCCCGCACCTTCCCTCTGATTCCTTCTGCTGAAGCATTTCCATCCAGCTGCCCGTGGACTTTCTCACGCAACCAAACTTCTTCACACAGCTAACACACCCTCTATGGCCAGACCTTGTCTGTCCCTCTGTCTTTACGCACGTCACTCCCATCTTTACACTCACGCTCCTGGTAAGCGTCATGCTTCGTTTTCAGAAGTCACTGTGGCATCTATCACACGTCTCTCCTCAGCATGTGATTTCCACTCTGTGCTAAACATCCTCCATTCATACTCTTTGTTTAATTTCATATTGTCTTTTGGACCTCAGTCAGTTTGTGGGTAGCTGACCGGCCCCCGAGTCAATGATGAGTGCCTTTCATCTGCACCTGCAGCGCTCTGTCTGACCTTTGTCATGTGCCCACTGCAGTGCCACAGGTGACACCTCTGCTTAGTTGTTTTTGCCAGTAGACTGTAACTTCTTGGTGAATGGGGACATGATCTCATGCAGCCACAGTCCCACACCAACCCTTAACACCTAATTGTCACCCAGTATTTGTTTTAACAAATTTATAGTTACCATTTTACGTGTGCCTGATAATGAGGGGCAGAACAGAACTCTGGCCCTGGAATGCATCTTCTCATTTAACTTTCACAAGTGACCATCTCATGGTCACAATTATCACCCAGGAAGCAGGTACTGAGTACTGTAGTCACATGCCTGATGCAGATAAGAAATGGAGCTGAAATTCAAAGCCAGGTCTGTCTGACCGAATTCAGATCCCTGTGTTTTCCTCATCATTTCCTCTGAGACAGGTTCATGTCCAGGCTCTTCATGCAACTCACGTCATTTCATTCATTAATTCAATTCACGATGCGCCTTACCTCCCAGTTAGCCCTATGTAAATACTAATTGACTGTATGGTATCTGTCATATTTATAGGTGTTACCCCTTTATTAGGTTTTTGTATTTTGCTCTTGACCCAAATATAAACATCATGCAAAAAATTTCCAATACATAATTTTTTAAAGAAATGTGTTTTCCTATAAGGAGATAAAAGTTGAAGACTAATGATAATCTTCAACTATAAGAAAAGATATAATTTGATGATAAGCCCCTACTCTTTGTTTCAACTGAATACAGGGTGAGAGGTAATGAATTTAAATTACAGAAAGAATGACTCAGGTTAGAAGTAGAACAAAATTCTCTGAATATGAATAATAAAATGAAAGAACATGATACCAAGAAAAGATATATGAATCACCATCTATGTAGGAGACTAATGTGGACAGCGAACTATCTACTTGAAAAGCAGAGATGTGGGGGATAAATCACCTTCCCAGGCTTAGGATTATGTTCCCATCTTTCTTATCTGATGATATTGACCTTTGAATTTCCAAGAAAGATAAAGTTGTATGTATAAAGATCAAAAAAAGAACAATTTCCATAATATAAATTACCAAGTAAAAAAGAATCCAAACTTCTTTCTCCCAAGGAGTCATTTTTTCAGGTATAAATATCCAACCCTACATTTTAACTTTTATGATTACTAAAACAAAGATATATTTTTAAATAGGAAAAAGAAGCAATAATTCACAAAGAAATGAATAAATCTGAGGGTAAATCTTTCTTATCTTCTTTCTAAATATCATAGCTTATCCCTTACAAATATTTAATCAAAAATATTTGCTAAAAAATTTAATTTGTGCCAGGAGAATTTTCAGACAAACTATCTCTGATTGTCTTAGAGTAAGATTTATATTTGTTTTTAATATATCATCAGATAGAAAAATTCAGAGAGAATACTTCATTTCTCACAACAAAATACTCTTAAAATACCTAATTTATACAATCTTTGGAAAAGTATTTATAAAGAGAAACAAATAAGGCTCGGTGCCTGTGGCTCAATCGGCTAAGGCACCAGCCATGTACACCTAAGGTGGCGGGTTCGAATCCCCAGCCCGGGCCTGCCAAACAACAATGATGGCTGCAACCAAAAAAAAAATGGCCGGGCGTTGTGGCAGGTGCCTGTGGTCCCAGCTACTTGGGAGGCGGAGGCAGGAGACTCGCTTGAGCCCAGGAGTTGGAGGTTGCTATGAGCTGTGATGCCATGGCACTCTACCCAGGGGGATAGC
>CAUYQV010104416.1:0-19539 GCA_963574575.1 Galagoides demidoff | reverse complement strand
GGAGGCAGGAGACTCGCTTGAGCCCAGGAGTTGGAGGTTGCTATGAACTGTGATGCCATGGCACTGTACCCAGGGGGATAGCTTGAGGCTCCGTCTCAAAAAAGAAAAAAAAAAAAACTGTTGGCCTGCTCTGCCTCTACATGCTGGCTTCATATCAGAACAGCCCAGTGTCCAGAGGGTGAGGCGCAGACATCGTTGTTTTACTCTGTTACAGCCCCAGAGCCCCTGAAGTGCTCCACAAGGGAACTCTAACTGGTGGTAGATCGCAGGCAGTGTGGAGGGAGCCCTGCTCGCCCCTAGGGTTGTCTCCCTGAACCTCTTCTGTGTTTCTCAGCCTCCTCCTTTGCTGTTTCTCTAAAGCTCAGGTTTTCTACGCATCCCCAGAGCAGTAGCAGTGTGGAGAGTCAGAGGTCTTGGAGAAGAGCCACGCATGTAGCCACTCAGAAGCTGTAGTGTGTAAGACAGGGCTTATATCTGTCTTATGTCCTATGCTAGAATATGAGGGAGAACTTCCCATCCCAAAATATCTCCCAGGGCCCGCCTTGGTACCCCAAATTCCATCATCAGAATCACCCCAAAGGAAGGCTGACCTAAAATAAAATAATAGGGAGTAGAAATAAGAAGAAATAATTAAATGAAAGAGTTGGTTCTCAGCGCCGGCCCCATATACCGAGGGTGATGGATTGAAACTCAGCTCCGGCCTAACTACAACAAAAAAACAGCGGGTGTTGTGGCAGGTGCCTGTAGTCCCAGCTACTTGGGAGGCTGAGGCAAGAGAATCGCCTAAGCCCAAGGAGTTGGAGGTTGCTGTAAGCTATGACTTCACAGTACTCTAGCGAGGTACTAAGTGAAACTCTGTCTCCAAAAAAAAGAGTTGGTTCTCTATTCCCTATTTGAATTTTATAAATATAGTGTTAAGCCACTCCTAATTGTGACCTCCTTGGGGGTAAAGAACCTAGAAGCACCGCATATACAGCAGGAGCTCAATATATATTATGAATGCAGTTAATCATGTATAAAAACAAATATAACTTGAGGCCCCCTATCGTTCAAAGATTATAAATCACATGTAAACCTTAATGGGGAAATTATACTAATATAAAAGGCCTATCATACCAGATAAACAGCAGACATTTTTAATCCATTCACTCAACAAATTTTATTGAGTGCCTAATATATGTCAGGTATTTTTCTAATATCCTAGAATATGGCAGTCCATAAAACAGAACGAATGAAATAGAAAACATCCTTATGCTCATAGGAAATACAATGGGAAAACATGAAAGAAATATAATTTCCACACATTTCAGGTCGTTTGAAGGCATATTTGTGAAGGTAGGATCAAGTGTGAGGCCTGGTAAGTATTTCCAATACATTTTTTCTAAGTCACGTCCTAAAGAGAATTCCCATCTGTCTCCCTTTAACAGAGACACACAAACTTGCATTTGAAAAATAAGGAGATGGAGTGTGAACAGGTAACACTACAGCACTTTTCTATGTAATACATGGGGAGAGGCTAGAGTGTGCCTCATATTAAAAAGAAATGGTGTTACTAGTATATCCATATTTATTACATATACATTGCCAAAATCTCCCCGATGCAGGTCAAAGCCATACCCATTTTTAGAAGTTCCAGTCAATTCTAGCCTCATATCTAATCTTCTTTATTCTTTCCTTCATCCTTCCCCCTGCCCATATAACTTATAGTTATATGAGTGACAGAAACACAAAAAGTCAAGGTCAAGGAGTAAACATATCCTCAAGAAAATAGATGTATGTGTCAAAGGTAGAAAACTACCCAAACACTTGCTACTCTCAAAAACCTCAGAGACCAGAGCTGGGCATGGTGGCTCATGCCTATAATCCTAGCACTCTGGGAGGCCGAGGTGGAAGGGTTACTTGAGCTCAGGAGTTCAAGACCAGCCTGAGCAAGAGCAAGACCTCTTCTTTACTAAAAATAGAAAAATTAGCTGGGCACTGGAATAGGCACCTGTAGTCCCTGCTACTCGGAAGGCTGAGGCAGGAAGATCATTTGAGTGCAGGAATCTGAAGTTGCTGTGAGCTATGATGTCACAGCACTCTAGCCTGGACAACACAATGAGATTCTGTCTCAAAAAAAAACCAATAACAACAAAAAACCCTGGGAATGCAAACCGACTCTGGCAGAGCTCCGGGCCGGCCACACACAAGGACAGCTCACAGAACTAAGCTGGCACAGATCATTCAGCACTCAGTGCCAGTGGGAAATCGAACAGTGGCCTTTGTTCTGACCAAGAGGCCCACAGCTAAGCTTGGGGCCAATCTTGCTCTCAAAAAGGATTTTAATAAACACTAAGATATTTATGAGCTCTATCTGCAAATGAAGAATATAGCCCACACTAAACATTTTCAGCAAGTAACTTCCTCCCGTCATCAGCACGGCCAGATGCTGAGGTATGCCTCTGACCTGATCCTCTTTACTAGGGGTGGCTGCGGTAGGCAAAGGGGGGTTCCCAGCAGCAAACCTCACTTGGCCTTTCAGTCAGGTGCCTGTAGTGCATAGTCTGGGACAACTCAAGTCCAAGAAAGCCCCTGCTGTTCTGTTTAGCAGGTCCATTCTCTGCTTGGCATGGGGCAAAGATACAAACAGAAGTCCACACACTATATTTAAATACTGTAAATCAAGCTTCACTGTACCTTAACAAATACACCTTCAAAACACACTGAAGTCTAGATTTAACCTGAAAACTCTTAGATGTCTTGGGGCTTCATGGCAGATTGCAGCCTCTGGCTCCTGGCTGCCAACACACTCCCTTCTCTTTCCACCCCAGGCTGCAACCTGCAGCCCGAGGGCCTCATACACTGAGGCTGTAAGGCCACGCTCACTCTGCACCCCGTCCCACTAACAGCCTCCTTCAGGAATCTCCTTGGGCCTGGGAATGAGTTGGAAGATAGACCCAGGGAGGCCCTGGGCTCATGAGCTAGGACTACTAGGGGAGGCACAGTCTAGAAGTGAGGGGGTAAGCTCTGGGCCTTTCTAATGATGCCATGTCCCAAGGGAGGGCTATGGCCCGCTGAAGTCCAGGGACAGACAAAGGCCCCTCTTACTCAGTTTAAGGGGAAGAAAACTACTTGGTTTCTTCAGTTCTGGTCATCTCACAAATTATTTCACTTGCCTTTCCAGCAAGCACATTGGCTCAGAACTCTTTAATCAAAATAACATTGGAAAATAAAAATCCATTAGCTCTAGAAGGATATTTATGGTTTAAAAATATAAATTATATTTTACCTGAATATGTAGTTTAAATACTGCTGGTCAATGTCACTGAGGAATGAGAGAAAGAGAGAAAAAGATAAAACATATGAAAATAATAGAAGCATTTAAAATACACAAAATAGTCATTATCCTCTATTAATAAATTCTATTTAAGTTACCACCTTTGTAAAGTATCAATAAATAGGATGAAGAGTACTTTATATTCAAAACCAATTCCTGGTTCATTATTTTATTTTATTTATTTTTTTTTTTTTTTGAGACAGAGCTTCAAGCTGTCACCCTGGGTAGAGTGCTGTGGCATCACAGCTCACAGCAACCTCCAACTCCTGGGCTCAAGGAAGTCTCCTAACTCAGCCTCCCAAGTAGCTGGAACCACAGGCGCCTGCCACAACGCCCAGCTATTTTTTTGGTTGCAGCCATCATTGTTGTTTGGCAGGCCTGGGCTAGATTCGAACCTGTCACCTTAGGTGTATGTGGCTGGCGTCTTAGCCACTTGAGCACAGGCGCCGAGCCTTGGTTCATTATTTTAAAAACACATCCTCACTTAGCTCTATCACACACATTTCACCTGTGGCCAACTTTCACTGGTGTGTCAGCTATCTCAGGCCACTACACTGGCTTTTAGGGCTACCATTGATTAACAGCAAATAAAAATATAAGGCACTCAACTAAATGTGCATTTCAGCTAAAGAGTAACGTTTCGACATGAGGACTGTATGTTCCAAATATTGCGTGGGATATACTTAAGCTAAAAACATGACTGCTGCTTATCTGAAAAATGTTAACTGGGCATCCTGTATTTTATCTGGCAACTCTGCTGGCTTCTTGCTGCAAAAACACTTTACTAGAAGAACAAAAGGTGTTCTAGGGAGCAAATGTCCCCATGTTCTCAGTGTGTATGACCTTCTCTCAGGAGTCATTCCCTTCAGAACCATTCCCTTCAGGCCTCAGGCAGGTCCCCAAAGCCCAGAGGCCTGCGAGCCAGACTAGGAATGCTGAATTCTTGCTTTCTCTCATTATATTCACCAAGGCTGTTCCATTGACTGCCTACAACAAAGGCCTCATTTTGTCTAAGAGCGGAGCTAGTATAATAACTGGGGAGACTTCTGAGTCCAAATTGAGTCATGTTAGGAAGGGGCTGGGGAAACAAGAAAAAAGCCTTGTTTCTCTGAGCTGGGGGACGGCCCAAGGCAGCTGGCCACATCTATCTCCTTAAAATGCCATCTGAGTGGTGTTCCTGAAGGAAGGTGACTGAAACTCCATGTCTCTGCACACACTGCCAAAGGCTGACAGGTTTTAGCTGTTGGTGGACCCAGCCCGGAGTGGCCTAAGCAGCAAGAGGAAAGAGGTCTTCTAAGGCTGAGTTTCCTGCCCTTGCCACAGCCCAGACCTATAGTCTCTGGCTGAATGGAAGAATCTCACAACACCATGGGTCTCCCCCCTTTCTTTTAAAAATTAAGAACCCCAGGTGGTCCTCAATCCATGGACTAAGTAAGGTCTGGTACTGGTTAGTGTTCGTTGCCTGTTAGAAATGGGGCTGCCCAGCAGGAGGTGAGTGGCAGACAACAGAGCAAAGCTCCGTCAGCTGCTCCCCACTGCTGGTGTCACGGCCTGAGCTCCGCCTCCCACCACATCAGCAGCAGTATTAGGTTCTCATAGAAGCACAAACCCTATTGTAAACTGTGCACACTAGGGATCCAGGCTGCAAGTTCTGAATCTTATGTCTGACGGTCTGAGGGGGTGATGTAATGACTTTGAATCATCCCATCTTCCATGGTCCCTCATGCCCCCGGGACCACTGCTTTAGCCAAAGGACAACGCACCATTATAGAGTTTACCTTAGCGCACTGGGTTTCTGGAACTTCTGTAGTATTTTATAAGCCCCTGAAAATGAAGCAACATGTGTCACTGGTGTATGGCATTCTGCTTAAGGAGTTGCCTGGGCTTCCAGAGAAGCACAAAATCTGCCTGGAAAAGGACCACAAAGGTGCCTCTGCCGGGCTCCTTTTTCCTATGAGGGTCCCACATGGCTGACGAAAGGAGACCAATGAGATCTGGAGGATTTCAAGGATGCAAATTCTATCGTTCTTTGTGACAATGTGGTTCCGTCTTTCTTGGGGGCCCACAGAGAGTGCTGGCCAAGGAAAGCACCATCATCAACAACTGTGTGAACAGGGAAGAGTTACTTCTGTTGTGTGATGCACTCAAGGAAGAGAAGCATCACCAGACTACTGAACACCTCTGACTGGTGTTAACAAGGTCAGGGCACTGCTTCCTGCCCTAAGACTACAAAATACAAAACATGTAACATATGATTTGAAATAAAATCAGATAGCTCTATTTTGCTAACTTTAACTTTTTTTGGTATACTACTGAAATGAAAACATTTTTGACATGAATGTTTTTATTTTTATTTATTAATTATGTTTTGAGACAGAGTCTCACTCTGTCGCCCCAGGGTAGAGTGCCTTAATGTCACAGCTCACAGCAACCTTAGACTCCTGGGCTTAAGTCATCCTCCTTCCTGCCTCAGCTTCCTGAGTATAGGCCCCCACCATAACGCCTTGCTAGTTTTTCTCTTTTCTTTGAGTAGAGACAGTGTCTCACTCTTGCTCAGGCTGGTCTTGCACTCTTGTGCTCAGGTGACCCACCTAACGCACCCGGCCCCTCCCACAGCTTTTAGAGAACACCAACCAGCATTCCACAAGTGGACTTCAGCAAGCAACCCCCTTCCCCACCCACATGGAGTTAGCTATTGTTTGTCATGAAAAAAAAAAAAAGTAATCTATATTGGAAATGGAAACATTTGAGAAAAATTCTAAAATAGAAAAACCAATCCAGAAAATATCCATTTAATTTTAACCTTGGATTTAATTTTCCTTTTGCCTAGGGTCACTAACAAATGGAACTACAATAAGGTCAAAAAATAATCCTCAATTATAATATTTAAATAAGCATTTTTTTAAAACTTACCTACACAGAAGAAGTGAATTACAGCCCAAAAATACCCATCTGGATCAAACTATAACACAGGAATAAAAAAAAGAAAAAAATGTTTTAAGTACAGACGAACAGGATCCAGTGTGGCAATCAGAAATCCTAGCTCTCGATACACAGTGCCAAGCAAGGCTCCAAAATGGGGTCCTTGGGGCCTTAAGTCAGTTCCTCATTCCTTCCTCATTTCTCATCTACCTGCCTACAACACCCTCTAACAGGACTCTCTGCTCCATCACCCCATTCCCCACACTGCTTTCAAATCCAGATTCATGACAGCCAAATCCCCCAACCCCACAGTCCCCCAACCCCAAAATACAGATGACTTGCATTTCCCAAGCATGCAGGCTTCCTCCTTGAACTCAACTGAGGGGCTCCCTCCAATTCTGCCTTCTTTTATTATTCTCGGTAGGGCTTAATAGACTGCCAATTCCTGGAGCTCAATAAAGGTGGATCACAGAACACTCCTGACTCCTGGCATTCTAGGATGCCACCTTCACCTCCCGATTTAAGAGATTTATGCAGTATGCAGAGCTCAGTTCTAGCTTCAGAGAGATCTGAGTTAAAAATCTCCACTTCTTTGCTAGCTAGTGACCTTGAGGGCCTCCTTTCTCTTTAGCTGTGAAATGGACATAATAATAGTCCCTACTGGCTTGGCACCTGTAGCTCTGTGGTTAGGGCACCAGCCACATACATGGAGGTTGGCGGGTTCAAACCCAGCCTGGGCCTGCTAAACAATAATGACAACAACAACAAAAAATAGCCAGGCATTGTGGGGGGCACCTATAGTCCCAGCTACTTGGGAGGCTGAGGCAAGAGAGTCACTTAAGCCCAAGAATTTGAGATTGCTGTAAGCTGTGACACCACAGCACTCTACGGAGGGCGACATAGTGAAACTCTGTCTCAAAAAAAAAAAAAATAGTCTCTACCCTTCAAGAATTGTGGTGTGATTTTTATATAAAACCAGGACCAGAATGCACTAGCACAGAGCTGACACACAGCAGGTACCCTGTAATTGCCAGCTGTCCCCCTTCCTGAGTCCCCAAGACCTCCTGGGTACGTCATAGCCTCCCATAGCTGGCCCTGGCCTCTCTGCATTATACTCATCTGTTTGCCTCCCCTTTGCTCTGAACAGACTCCAACTTATGCCTGGACAAAGACCAATCTTCTTCTTTGTGTCCCCAGAGCCTGGCTCAGTGCCTGACACTTGGTGGGGACCTAATAATGCTGAGGGAGAAAAAAAGAAAGAAAGGAAACCCAGAAATGAGATGACTCCTGGGGTTGGGGTGGGTCCTCTGTGCCTCATAAAGAAAACTCAACATCAGCACAGAATAACTAAATGAAAATCACTCCACAGAAGAGGAGATCCTTGAGATAAGAAAAGTTAACTTTGCCTCAATGACTGAGGCGGGGGCAACTTGGGTGTTGGCTTCCAGGTTCACCAGGCATATACAGAGGACAGATGCACACACGGGGGCCAGAGCTGTGTGGGCACTGCTGCCTGCAGCCTTGGGGAGAGGTATTGGTGGGGCCCAAAGCTACCCAGCCTGAGAGCTTCTAAATGCTTTTGCATAGACTGGCTTATCCTGATTTCAAAAGGAAGAATGAAGAAATTCTGGTCACACATGTAGGCTTCAGAGAGTAAAAAGATACTTTGAAGGCACAATGAGTTCACCTGGACTTACCTGGGAGTCATTGAAGGGAAGGCACCCTGCTGCGGCCAGCAGGAAGAGGGCACTGTGGAGAGAGAAAACGCTGCAGCTTCACCTCCAGTATCAAAGGATTTCCCAGACAGAGTGGAGGCTGAAAGGCAGCTGCTGGAGTTTGCATGAGGGGAAGATCCTGGGCAGCCAGCCCACTTCCCTGTTCATCCTCGGAGAGCCCGGCAGCCTGCACCGTTTCTATTAAGCGCTCTGCTGACCACATGGCATTTCCTTCTTTGGGCCTCAGTGAGCCATGTCCCAGGGTTAGGCATTTACAGGACAGCTGCAAAACCACAGCTGGCTCACTGGAGGAAAAACTGTGTGCCTGTGAAACATCTAATAAAAGGAGATTTTTTTTTTCAACTACAGATCCCAAAAAATAGATAAGTGGAAAATTGGGCAATCAAACCACAATTACACTAGTTACAAAAATGAAAACACCACAGAAGGCACATTAAATCCTTTGTACACCACCACGACCAAATGGCCAGACTCATGATTTCCTATAATGGGACAGATCTGCACCGTGTGCCTCCTGGCAGTGCGCACCCTGGAGGACTCAACGGCACTCAGGTGGCATCTGCCAAACACACAGAACCTAAATCGAGTCCTCAAACCCAAATTTAGGGACAGTCCTTAACACAACTGGTCTGTACTCTTCAAAATTGCAAAGGCAACGAAAGACAATGACAAGCTGAGGAATTAACCGTCCAGATTGAAGGCTACGGAAGAGACAGGACATGTCGGCAGGGGGTGGGGTTTGCTATAAAAGATAATATTGGGATAACTGGCAAAATCTGAACAGGAACTCAATATTAGATGGAAATTTTCTAAATTTAATAATTGCACTTGGGGATTAATACGCCAATATAAAGGATTGTTATTTTTAGGAGATATCCTTTGAAGTACTTATAGGTAAGAGTCATGATCTCTATAACTTATTCTCAAATGGTTCAGAAAAAAATAAGAGTAAGAATAATCATATATATTATAATATATTTTATGAGATGTTTATGTATCTTTGTGTGTGTGTATATATATACATATATATATATATATATAGAGAGAGAGAGAGAGAGAGAGAGAGAGGGGCCAAGCATGGTAGCTCACACCTATAATCCTAGCATTTTTGGAGGCTAAGGTAGGAGGATCACTAGAGGTCAGGAGTTGGAAACCAGCCCAGACAATAGCGAAACTCTGTCTCTACAAACAATAAAAAAAAATCAGTCAGGTGTGACAGTGAGTGCCTATAGTTCTAGCTACTAGGGAGGCTGAGGCTGGAGAATCACTTAAGCACAGGAGTTGGGGGTTGCAGTGAGCTAGGATCATGGCACTGCACTCCAGCCTGGGTGGCAGAGTGAGACTCTGTCACAAAAAAAGAGAAGGGGAGAGAAGAGGGGAGAGGAGAGAACAGGACAACGAATGTAAAAAATATTATCAATGGGTAGATTTTACAACTTTTCTATAGATGTAAACTTGTTTCTCTTTTATTAAGAGAAATCTTTCATACTTATAGAAATATTAACTATAGTACCTCAAAGTAATACTGACTTTGGTAGTAGTAGGTCAGAAGTCGAAACTGTGGAAGCTGGAAGATGGGTATGTAGGGCTTCATTATATTATTGTCTTTTTTTTTTTTTTAAATAGTCTCACTTTGTCACCCCAGCTAGAGTGCAGAGGCAATCATCCTACCTCACTGTGACTTCAAATTCCTGGGCTCAAGTGATCCTCCTGCCTCAGGCTACCATGTAGCCAGAACTTCAGGTGTCCACCACCATGCCCAGCTAGTTTTTCTACACTTTTTTTTTTTTTGGAGAAACTGAGTTTTATTCTTGTGAACTTCTGAGCTCAAGCCTCACCTTGGCCTTCCAGAGTGTTAGAATTACAGGCATGAGCCACCACACCTGGCCTATTCTGTTTAATTTTAAATATGTTTAGAAATTTCCACATTAAAACTTTTTAAAATTCTCACACACAAAAATAACATCGCCTGTCACAGATAATTCCAGGAAGCTATCCTCTTTCATTAGAAGGTTGGTTTGGAGCTGGTTCAGTAATCCCTGGTTTTCAGCATATAGCTTTTGGGTTTTATATGCCAAAAAAAAAAGCACAAGACCCAAACTATCACCTAGTCACTCTTCTCTTTCCATTCTAAAGATGCAACAACATATATCCCTGGGCCCCTTCTCTGCTGAACTTTTTTTTTTCTTTTGAGACAGAGGGTCACTGTGTTGCCCTGGGTAGAGTGCCATGGCATCACAGCTCACAGCAACCTCAAACTCTTGGGCTTAATCAATTCTCTTGCCTCAGCCTCCCAAGTAGCTGGGACTACGGGCACCTGCCAGAATACCCGGCTATTCTTTTGTTGTAGTTGTCATTATTGTTTTAGCCAGCCCAGGCTGGGTTCAAACCCGCCAGCCTCCGTGTATGTGGCTGGTGCCCTACCCGCTGAGCTACAGGCACAGCCCTCTGCTAAACTTTTTATAAGGCAGCAAACAACAAAGGACAGAATATGGCATTTTTACTTTTAGGAGAAATTGTCATATGCCATCTCATATCAATATATACTCTCTATATAAACTATCTGTTTTATATATGTAAACATACATATTACACATAGGTAACATACACCAGCCTACTATTCATAATCTTAGTACCCTAAAATAGGGGTGCCATTCAACTCTGACAGTCCTCACTCCTGTAACCACATGTGTCTACTGTACCTGACAGACAGGCAGGGACAGCAAGACTAGAGGTAGGAGGCCTGGCACAGAGGGACCCTTGCAGCTGCAGCCCCACAGCCTTAGAAAGGCCAGGACAACATGGGATAGCTGAGGCTCAGAATGCTTCTCTGCCCCAGCCCACCACACTGCCATAGCCTTGCCTACTTTCAAGGCACACACACAAATGACCCAGAGAAGGATCCAGGGCAACGAGTGAGGGAAGTGGAGGGGAGTGGTCAGGAGGGCTTCCTGGGACTGCGTGGGGACAGGCAAGTTCTAGAAGGGAGGATAGGGGCATCCTAATGAGTTTGTGTCTACCTGCCTATAGGGACAGGCTTAGTAGAATACAGTAGCTTCTCTATCTACAGGGAATGAGTATTGGGGATACTCTCAAACAGACAACCCCAAGGGCTGGGGGAGACAGAGGACACCCAGGAGTGAGAGCCTCTTGGCTCCCCACCACACCTGGCCTTGAGCAATACCTGATTATAGCAAGCATTAGTGGGTTTTAAACCCACTCTTAAACACCTGCTAATCCCTTTTTTAAAAAGAGGCTGAGTCCTGAGATTTGGTTTGGTTTCCCTTTCAAGTTGCAGTCTATAATAAAGGCAAAAAGGAGGAGGGAGGGATCCGATGAAAGCTCAGAAATGCTGAAACAAAACTCCTCAATCCATCTATCAAAGCATCTGTGTTGGTTTTCTGTCTAATAGGACTGAGCTTCTTAGCTACTGCAGGAAGCAGAGAACAAGGCTCCAGGTTGGAATCAGAATGTCGGGGAAAGAGGTACCTGCACGGGGCGACAGGCTGCCTCATGGTCCTGCTGAGGAAACTGAGGTACAGAGGATGAAGAAACTTGCCCATGACCCAAGACCACAGGCAAGTGCTTTTTCCGCTATAGACCTGATAAACTGCAAACATTATTTTTAAAACTTTAACTCATTTCCATGTTTTTCATTTTTGCTCTTCATCAGTATTGCACAATTCTTAGTGATGTTTTGGGCACTGACAACTGAAATCTAGCGTGGGTTGGCTTGGTTGTTCCCTTACAAATAAAATCTTTCAGAAAAAAAAAAGAGAGAAAAATTTTAGAAGAAGACACAAATTAGGGATGTAGGTGTGTTTATAATAAATTTCCCTGTCAGCTCATAGAGCATAAATCTTCAACAGTTTATCATCCCATCCAAGTTAAAATTAGGTTAAATCTCATATTTCAGAGGGCTTTTTTTTTTTAAACTTACCTACAGATCTTTACAGGAGATGTTTTCTGTATGAAAATAAAGAGAACTATAATTAGATTTTAAGAACTTATTTTTTTCCTCCTTGAAAGAAAACATTTCCATCAAGAGGAAAATAAATCATAATAAGTTTATTAGGGGACTTAACAGCTTGCTGCACTTTGGTATTAAATGAAGCCTTTTCTGCTTGGACCAAATGAAAGATGACTCAGAGTTCCAGAGTTGAGTCACTTGGGCAAAGCACTTTCACCATGAAAATGATGTTTACCCGTGAAAAACTAAATGACGCCCCAGCTAAGTCTTCAAAAACCTTACACACCAAGAAAAGGAGAGAGAGGAGAAAAAAAAAATCAATGTAACCAGTATTAAAAAAGCAATTAGGCGTTTGTTCAACTTCTATTCCAGTTCTGTCTCTTTAAATATTCCTTTCATTAATCCAGCTCTGACTCTAAGCAATCCTATAAATTATCTGGTGTGACATGAAAATTAAGAAATAGGAAAAAAAGAGAAGGGACATTTTACTCCACCCTAGGCAGAAGGGAAAGAAAACAGCAGATTGATGGAATATAAAATTGGCATTTAAAGCTCCTTGAAATGACAAAATTTTAGTTCGAACTTTTTAGTTAGTCTAAGGAAATCAGTCCTTTGCACTGAGGACTAATTTATATGTGTTAACACATGTTAAATCTGAACATTTCAGAAAGATTTTTATTGTTTTATTATTTTATTTTTTTTAGCAGGCCTGGGCTGGGTTCAAACTCACCAGCCCTGGTGCATGTGGCCAGGGCCCTAACCACTGAGCTACGGGCACCCAGCCACAGAAAGATTATTTTGCCAGTTGGGGACAAACTACAATTTTTGACAGTAGTTCAGGTAAAGTGTAAAGTATAAACACATTGTTGAGACGTGAAGGGCTGACAAGAGAAACATACGTGGCTGTTATGAAGGCTATCTTAAGTTTTCATATGTTGCTTAATGACCAACTTTTTGCTGTTTTATAAACAGATTCTATTTGCGTGCAAAGCTGAGGCTTCCATCTTTCAAATCTTTAATCTCTGATCTTTGTCCAACCTCCACCTCTAGAGGCCACCCTGACCGCACTGCCACCTGATGAGAGGTTAGCCTCTAAGCACAGAAAGGCCGAGGGCAAAGATGATGTGGCTCATGATACCTGCATAACTGCCCCCATTATGGAAAAATGTGTTACTAAAGGATTCCGTGCTGAATATTGCTGACCTCTCAACAGTCTGGTGGTACAGCAGAAACAGAGGAAAGAAACTAAAAGTGAGTTCCAACTCTTCCATGAATACCACGTTCACCCAATGACCGTTCCAGGACTCAATTTTACAGGGCAACAAATCAATCCAGTGCCTGAAAAAGTTCACCCTTTCCAGAGGATTCTTTTTTCATTTTATTAAATTCCTTCTAACTAACAGAGCTCAGAACTGAGATATAGGGAGTAAAAAGCAAGTAATATGTTCATTATTTAGCTCCATTCCCCCTGGGGCTCTGGGAACTACCCAGATAATGTCAGGACATTTTACCTTTTTAGGCACCTCAGTCCAAAAGCAACCCCAGTAATAAGTCCTAATTTCATCGCAGGGTTCCGAATGGGTCAGTGTAACTCCTCAGAGGTCACGGTACCAAAACTAACAATCAAAAGCTAACTCTGGGTGAGCTAACTTACTCTGGGGGCTACTTACTCTGTGCCAAGAATTATTTCAAGGGCTTTCTGTGTCAAAAATTTTAGTTTGTTCTCAACCAGCAAAATAACATTTCTGAAATGTTCTGAATGAATTTATGTTAACATGTACAAATTAGTCCTCAGGACAAAAGACTAATTTCCTTAAACTGACTAATTAAAAGGAGTCCATTTAATTTGGGTTAATTAAGTCAAGAGTTAAAGGTTACAGATGAGGGCAGTGAGCCCACCTTCCAGTCCTGGTGACCCTCCACTGGTCCCCTTAAGCCACTGGCCTTCATTTGCTGCTTCCTCTGGCTGCCTGGAATGCCCTTTCTTCTTGTCCAGCTGGAATCTCGCTCCCCATCCTGTGTGACTCAGCCCAAATCCTGCCCCTGGGGAAGCTTTCCCTGCCCCTTCCAAACAGCCTTACTAGTGGTCACCCCCAGCCCAGTCATCACCCTGTTCCAGACCATACAACATTCTATGGGCATTCTACAGGCGTCCCAATCCAAAGTCACAGGTTAGCTCCTTCATTCGCCTGTGAGTTTTGTAAAGGTAAGAAATGTGTCTTCTACATCTCTGGAGCTTTAGGCCTAGCAAGATGTTTGACATTAATTATCTACTTAATAGGCTCGGCACCTGTGGCTCAATTGGCTAGGGCGCCAGCCACATACACCTAAGGCGGTGGGTTCGAATCCCCAGCCCGGGACTGCCAAACAACAATGATGGCTACAACCAAAAAATGGCCAGGCGTTGTGGCGGGTGCCTGTGGTCCCAGCTACTTGGGAGGCAGAGACAGGAGACTCGCTTGAGCCCAGGAATTGGAGGTTGCTGTGAGCTGTGATGCCATGGCACTCTACCCAGGGGGATAGCTTGAGGCTCCGTCTCAAGAAAAAAAAAAATCTACTTAATAAATGTTGAATGAATAAATAAATGAATAGTGATATTCCAATATTAAACTGTAATAAGTAAGTCTACAACACAGTAAGATTTCGATGAGCCAGGAATTCTGGGAAGATGGCTGACTGGTAGCAACCCTCAGCAGGGGCGCCCAACCAGAAGAGAAAAACTAGATGGAACCAGACTCTATGAAGCCACAGGTGGGGAACTGAGCCAAGAAATAAGTTCGGTAGGCTCGGCGCCTGTGGCTCAAGTGGCTAAGGCACCAGCCACATACACCTAAGGTGGCGGATTCGAATCCAGCCTGGACCCGCCAAACAACAATGATGGCTGCAACCAAAAAAATAGCCGGGCGCTGTGGCGGGTGTTTGTGGTCCCTGTTACTTGGGAGGCGGAGGCAGGAGACTCGCTTGAGCCCAGGAGTTGGAGGTTGCTGTGAGCTATGATGGTACAGCACTCTACCCGGGGGACAGCTTGAGGCTCTAAAAAAAAAAAAAATAAGTTCCGCAAGCTGTAACTCCAAGGAAGAGCATTCAAGAAGACAAATTACAGGTACAAAGTCTATGGTCAGAGGACGGGAGACCCCTCCCCCAAGCAGGAGGCCTGCTGCAGGTTATCTGTGAGCAAGCAGAGAACAAACGAGGAAGGAAGGAAGGAAGGAGGGAGGGAGGGAGGGAGGGAGGGAGGGAGGGAGGAAGCCTTAGGTGAATATGGCCAAGGGTGTGGATGGGATCACCCAGAAAGTATGTGGCTTAAGGACAGAGGCTCCCAACAAGGCCCTGGAAAACCCCCAGGGGGCAAACAAAAAACAAGCAGAGGACAGGCAGAGGAGGAGGACAGTCAGCTGTGAGGGAAGAGCCCAGGAGTCAGGAAGAGAAGCAGGCAGGGAGGGGCCCAGAAGGCCAAGGGACCCTGAGGTGATAGGGGATGAATGGTGTAAAAAAGCGTGGAAGAATCAGTGACTTCAGCCAGACTTGTCTCAGGAAAACAGTGGGGACAGTCTCAGGAGTGGCTGAGGATGAGAGGGACAAAGGATGTGGGCAGGGCTGAGCCCCATCTTGTCTGAGGCCAGTGGCCTGCAAGGAAAAGGAGGAGCAGAGGCAGAGCCTGGGGCCAGAGGAGCTGGAGACATTCCCAAATGAGGGCTGCTTTTGTAAAGATGCCTTCAGGGCGGGGTGAATGTGAGTCTCCCAGAGCCTGCTCTCTCCTCAGTAGACTGATGACACAGAGGTTATGGGCCCAAGGACACAGGCCAGCAGTGAGGGAGAGGCTCACACAGGATAGGAGGCTGGCTGAGGGGTCACCTCTGCCTCTGGGGAGCAGTGGCCTGACAGGGGAGCTCCAGTGGCTGCAGCCTTGGCCCATGGGATGGATACTTCTCTTTCAGGCACACCTGGGAGAAGCGCATGGCCCGAGGCAGTCAGCCAGCCTCTCTGTGTTTTAAAAGTTCTAAAATCGGTAAGACATGAAATGGGCAGATGTCAGAGAAAAGGAACTCTCCAGAGCAGGAGGAAATTAAAACCACCACAGTGATGCTAATAATCACAGGTGACGTGCTGGAACCCATGTAGACACTGTGCCCTCCCAGAAACCCTAAATTTGGGTGCTATCATTATCACCTTTCAGAAATGGAGGCCCAGAGGGCGAAAGAGCTTGTTCTAGCTGGGAGAGCTGCCACTGGAACAAATTTCCCCAAGGTGGGCTTAGACCCCTGCACCCTGGGTGAAACCTCCACGCCAAATGCTTCCTGGGAGAATGCCTCCCCATAAGTCCACAGAAATGTGCTCTTGTCTCCTGAGGGTCTAGGTCAGCCCTGGCCTGGAGCTGAGCTCAGTTCACATGGATAAGTCCACCCGCTTATGTTTGGAGAACTATGGCCATGTCAAACCCGTGTTCCTTGAAATCAGTGACTACTGTTAAGTCTTAACTGGAAATTGGTGGCAGGAAAAGGCAGACATTAATTCAGGCCACAAAAAGAAAAGCTTCTTTGAAATTTAAGGAAAGCAAAACTAGCATTTTGCACGATCATTTACCTCTTTCCGAAAACACTTCTGGTACCCACAGATGATAACTTCAGCTACATTATGCAAAGTGAGAAACACAGGAATGGCCTGAAAGAAAACAGAATAAGAAGCATGAAAATATTTTCTTCCTTCTCATAATCACTTGGTTCTTGATTTTCCCTTGAAAGTAAAGATCTGGCTCGGCTCCTGCGGCTCAAGGGGCTAAGGCACCAGCCACATACACCTAAGGTGGCGGGTTCAAATCCAGCCCGGGCCCACCAAATAACAATCATGGCTGCAACCAAAAAATAGCCAGGCGTTGTGGCGGGCGCCTGTGGTCCCAGCTATTTGGGAGGCTGAGGCAGGAGACTCACTTGAGCCCAGGAGTTGGAGGTTGCTGTGAGCTGTGATGCCATAGCACTCTACCCAGGGGGATAGCTTGAGGCTCTGTCTCAAAAAAAAAAAAAAAAGTAAAGATCCATGGGATACATTCTGGCATTCACATCTACCATGTCTCCAGCACGGACTCTTGTCCGTGGCTCAGTGCCCTTTGCTATATATAGTCTTCCTCTTGGTAGGATAGAGTAGAGGCTCGCCTCCTATGGGTAGTCTCATCAGCAAGCATTTAGTAAGTCTCTGGTGTATCAGGCACAGTGCAAGATGCAGGAACCCATCCCATGAACACAATGGACAGGAGATAGGAGCCTGTCTCCATCAGGTGGACATACTTAACTCAGCCCAGGGACAATAAGCCTTCCTGGAGGAAGTGAAATTCGAAGTCCAAAGGAGAACCAGATGATGAACTAGCATGGATTAGGGAAAGTGTCACAAGCAGGACACACAGAAGCCAACATAGAGGGTGAATCCTGCTCCTCCAAGGACCTGGAGGAAGTGGGGCAGGGGGAGCACAATGAGGAAGGGACAAGTTGAGGAGAGGAGAGTACAGGTTATTCTTGGGCCACACCAGGAGATTAGGATGGTCTTGTGAGCCCCACAAACCATAAAGAATTTTAAAGTAACCAAAGACATGCTACATGTTTAAAGGAACCTGCAGGGTACAGGGCAGGTGGCAAAGACAACTGCAAAGTCTAGGAGAGTCACAAGCTGAAAAGTGGCCCCCCTGAAAGATATCCACATCCTAATCCTTGGAACCTGTGAATGTTACATGACGTGGGAACTAGTGGGTCTTTGCAAATGGCAGTAAATGAGGATGTTGGGATGGAGGGTTGATCCTGGATTACCCGGGAGGCCCTAAATGCCATCACATGGATCCTTAAAAGAGGGGTGCAGAGATGTGACACACACAGAGAAGGGGCAATGTGAACATAGAGGCAGAGATTGGAGTGATGTAGCCACAAGCCCAGGAATGCCAGAGGCCACTGGAAGCTGGAAGAGGCCAGGAACAGATTGTCACCTAGAGCCTCAGGAGGGAGCACTATCCTGCCAACACCTAGATCTCAGTCCAGCAGCACTGATTTCAGACTTCTGGACTGCAGAACTGCTGAAGAAATACACTTCAGCTGTTTGAAGTCACTTGCATATGGGGTTTTGTTAAAGCAGCCACAGGAAACTAACACAAGGAGTGACCCGACAGTGGTCTGAACTTGGTAACGGTAGTGAAGGCAGAGAAAAGCGGACAGGTTAAGGAAATATTTAGGAGACTGAACTGAGGTTAAATATCTAAATAATTGGGATCAACTTTGCATTAAGAAAAATGGGGAGGAAAAACCACAAAAAATACAACCCTCCAATGGATTATTGGGAGGCATGTTTCCCATTGTTGGGCTGTTTGCTAGCAATGGCTGTCTCTCCTACCTGGATAGGTAATCTTGACAAGGTGAGGGGGAAGGACAAAGGGGCAAAGAATTCTGTTGTCTCTGTTGTTGATGACAATAATGGTGTCTCTGGGAAGGCAAGAAAAGATAAAGAATAAGAGCATGTGTTTTAAGGCCAGACGTGGTGGCTCACGTCTGTAATCCTGGCACTCTGGGAGGCTGAGGCAGGTGGATTGCTTGAACTCCTGAGAGTTCAAGACCAGCCAGAGCAAGAGTGAGACCCTTGCTAAAGAGTGAGTCTACTAAAATTAGAAAAACTATTTATAGGTTTGTGGCAGATGTCTGTAGTCCCAGATCCTCCGGAGGGCTCGATTGAGCTCAAGAGTTTCAGGTTGCTGTGAGCTATGACGCCACAACACTTCACCCATGGTGACAGAGTAAGACTTTGTCTTAAAAAAAAATAGCATAGGTTTTAGCATCAGTTTAGGTTTCAGACACTGCTAGTGGTGCCAGATGTATAGTCAAACTTTAGTTTTATCCCAGGTAGTGGGCGAAACAATACCTGCAGCGGCTGAAGGTGGAGGACCTGGAGGGGCAGCTCAGGAGCACTGCCCAAACGCCAGCAGCTCACAACTTTCCCCGTCCCCAAAGGTTCTGCCACCCACCAACCTCGGTACATCACTCCAGTTTAGAGAGCCCACTTCAAGTCTACTTTAGACAGATTTATTCTTCATCTTTATGGAAGATATATTTTACCTTGTTTTTTAAAAATATCTATAACTTGGCGGCGCCTGTGGCTCAATCGGCTATACACCTAAGGTGGCGGGTTTGAATCCCCAGCCCGGGCCCGCCAAACAACAATGATGGCTGCAACCAAAAAATGGCCGGGTGTTGTGGCAGGCACCTGTGGTCCTAGCTACTTGGGAGGCGGAGTCAGGAGACTCGCTTGAGCCCAGGAGTTGGAGGTTGCTATGAGCTGTGATGCCATGGCACTCTACCCAGGGGAATAGCTTGAGGCTCTGTCTCAAAAAAAAAAAAAAATATCTATAACTTCATATAGCTCTGCCTATTTCAGTATCCAGTTCTAACTTGCACTATTTGGGTTTTGAGTTCTTACTTTACATTTTTGCCTCTTTTTTTTTTGAGACGGAGCCTCAAGCTATCCCCCTGGGTAGAGTGCCATGGCATCACAGCTCATAGCAACCTCCAACTCCTGGGCTCAAGCGAGTCTCCTGCCTCCGCCTCCCAAGTAGCTGGGACCACAGG
>CAUYQV010104414.1:0-38118 GCA_963574575.1 Galagoides demidoff | reverse complement strand
CCTCCAACTCCTGGGCTCAAGCGAGTCTCCTGCCTCAGCCTCCCAAGTAGCTGGGACCACAGGCGCCCGCCACAACTCCCGGCCATTTTTTTGTTGCAGCCATTATTGTTGTTTGGCGGGCCCGGGCTGGGGATTCGAACCCGCCACCTTAGGTGTACGTGGCTGGCGCCTTAGCCGATTGAGCCACAGGCTCCGAGCCGAAAAATATTTTGTGAATAGGACAATAGTGATACTATGTTACCAGGAGAAACAGTTTACCAGAGTATGATACCAATTTTACAAGTACATACATATGAACAGATACATATTTTTAAAAAACTGAAAATATACATATCAATTGGTAACAGTCATTTGAGTTCTTATTTTCTTTTAACAAATGTTCTCTGTGACTTAAAAATATCAAAAACTTTTTTTTGAAAAGGCTAATGGTTTTTAGAGAATAAAGCACTGAGTTTTGGGCACTAGATGGAGGGCAGCATTGGAAGGCTGTGGTACAGTGGACATGCTCCCATGAGGCTTCAAGTTCATGAAAACAGGACACACACCTACCTAGAGTCTCCACCACACCCTCACGTTGCCCCACAGGGTGATGGTAGGTACTCAGGAACCAAGGGCTAAATGGAAAAGTGCGAGGGCCTCACCCTGATCTAGCCGTTTGGGGCACAATGTGTGAGCCCACAGCCCCACCCAGCCACCCCGGCCTTATCTTCTCCCTTCTCTTACACTTTCAGAAAACAAACATTTCCAAAAACGGGCTGCCAGATTCTGCTACTCTTACCAGCTTAAGGGGCATTAATTTTTTTATTCCGTCCTAATTTTATTGAATCTCCAAGTAAAACAGAGCTGTCACCCTCAGACTCCTCATGTGTGGCATTAAAATGGGGACTGAGGAGGGGGGATGTGAAGGTGAAGATGTGAAGGACAGAACCTGAATGGGGGAAGAGCTGGAGGCAGAAAAACTAGGTGATCAACAAAGCCTATTTGGTTCCAGTCTGGATCCTGTTACAAACAAGGTCTAAGTCCTCCCAGGCCTCAACTGTCTCATCTGTAAAAAGGAGTTACCACAAATGATTAGGGAAAGGCAAATCACAGCCACTCTGAGATCCTAGCTCCAACCTATCAGAATGACTACTGTCAAAAGCCAGGAAACCAGTGTTGACAGGGTTAGAGAGAAATCGTAACACTTGTGCACTGTTGGTGGGAATGTAAACAGGGGAATGTCCCAAGGGAAAATATTATGCCTCCATAATGTTCCTTTAAAAATTAAAACTAGAGCTGCCACATGATCCAGGAATCCTACTTCTAGGTATATAGCCAAAAGAATTGAAAGCAGGATCTTGAAGAGACATTTACATACTTATGTTCATGGTGGCCTTATGCACAGTAGCTAAAACAAAAAAGTCCATCTGTGGATGAAACCATAAACGAAACATGGTCTATACCTACAATGTAATATTATCCAGCCTTTATAAGGAAGGAAATTCTGACATAGGATACAACATGTATGAACCTTGAGGATATTACGGTAAGTGAAATAAGCCAGTTGCAAAAACAAATAAGCAAGTTGCAAAAACAAATCACTGACCTTACTTCTACCAGGTGCTTTGTGAATCACAGTGATAAGAGAATCATTGTTGCTGGGGCCGTGGGCGGGGGGCGTGGAATAAGGAGTTACTGTTTAATGGCTCCAGAGTTTTAGTTTTACCAGATAAGGAGTGGTAGAGATGGACGGCGGTGATGGATGGGTAACATAAACGCATTTACTATTATTGGAGTATATACTTAAAAACTGTTGAGATGGCAAATTTTGTAATTTTGTGTTGCATGTTTTTACTGAAATAAAAAAAAAATCTGAAAAAAGGGGAGTAACCACACCTACCCCCCAGAGACATCATTAGGCAGAGGTGAGATGACATACAAAGGAAGGCATTTTTAAAAAGCAACTGTCGGCTCGGCGCCTGTGGCTCAATCGGCTAGGGCGCCAGCCACGTACACCTAAGGTGGTGGTTGGAATCCCCAGCCCGGACCCGCCAAACAACAATGATGGTTGCAACCAAAAAAAATGGCCAGGCGTTGTGGCGGGCGCCTGTGGCCCCAGCTACTTGGGAGGAGGAGGCAGGAGACTCGCTTGAGCCCAGGAGTTGGAGGTTGCTATGAGCTGTGATGCCATGGCATTCTACCCAGGGGGATAGCTTGAGGCTCCATATCAAAAAAAAAAAAAAAAAAAAAAAAGCAACTGTCCATTCAAATACAAGTCTTCCTTACATGCGAAGAGGTTACATGAGGCAGCGGTACCCAGATGGCAAGCCAACCACATCCCTCTCTCCCCAGGGCAATTCAGCCACTGTTTCTTCCATGGAAATAAATGCACTTGTGCTTCAAGACTTGGAGAAAGTCCTCCTGGCTCCATGAAATCTTGTCTAAGCATGAAAACCTGTGATGTCCCTGCTCTGACTTCCCAGAGCACTCCCAGCCCCCCCCCCACGTACACACTATTACTCCACAGAATAGAGCATGTCCCCCATACCCCACAGTACCACCAAAGGCCCTACTACAAAAGTCTCCTTATGCCCTGCAAGGGGTTGCACACCACTGGCACTCACTAAAGATGTGTTAACTGGCTGATTAGAAAAAGTGGTGATGGGCTAGGAGGTTCTGCAGAGTAAGGCGATGGACTCCACAGAGTCGCCAACACCAAGCCTGAGATCTCTGACTGGGATCATCATTTACTGAAATCTGTTACAAACTACTGAGGCTGTCTCCGCTTGAAGTTTGATACTGGCAAGGAGGCTGATTTCCAGCTGGCTGCCTGACCCACAACCCAGCCATTGTGGGGAGCACCTCTGTCTACTCTCGTGAAGCACCCACCAGCCCCTGTCACAAACTCTCCAGCTCCTTCAAAGTTGGGCTGTCTAAGACAAACAGCCTGGTCATACTTTACATTCAATTGCTTTCTCGGTTCTTTTAGATGTAATCTGGCAAAGCCATTTCTTAAAAAAAAAGAAATTGAAAATCTAGCAATGGCCTGCTGTGTTACTTTGCTTTTTACATTAGTGTTCACTGGTTTTGGAGTGAACCGTCAACCAAACTTTAGGGTTCCTTGAAACATACTTTTCCCCTCACTGTCAACAGCCCTTTTCTCAGTGATTCTCCCAACCACTAGCACTGATTATTCAAACGCACTTGGACAACGCCTCCAGTTGCTTTTTAAGGATTTTTCCACGCTTCGTTTTCCCCAGGGCAGTGAGGGAGGTTGGCCAAGGGAGATTCTCTAGGAGTTCACCCTTTGTTTCCTTTGCAGCAAAACCCTCCAGGATTTGGCTTCCCAGGCCTGGCAGGAAATGCCAAAGGGTGGGGGAGGGAAGGACTGTGCGGAGATGAAAATTTTTAAAGAGGAAAAATCATGGGTGAAATTATTCAAAAGAGGTTTTGTGGGATCCTGTTGGAGAGGATGGTTTCAACATTGGGGGATCACAAATACAAGCTGCTTCTCAAGCGAAGTCTCCTGAAGAGGAGTTGGGAGACTATACCGACTTCCACAAACACAGAGAGCAGATAATCTAGAAATCCAACAATTTCTTTCCTGTAACTTCAAACACAAAAGCAAAAACCAAACCTGCCTCTTAGTGGCTGTCCTATTCCTAGTGATTCAGCGTTTGAACAGGAACCTGGAAGAAGCTGTTTTTGAAGCCACTTTTCCCCTCAACCCCAGACCAAGCCCATAACTTGTACAGTCCAGCAGTCCAGCGGTAGGGCTCCCAGCATTACTTGCCCATCTATCAACTAGCATCTCATCTCTTGCAGACACAGGAATTCCTCACCTTATTTTCTAAATGCTCCTTCTTTCTCCCTCTCCTTCCTTGCTGTGATTCAGAATTATCATTTCCTTGGAAGAAGTAGAGCACAGAATGAACTGAGAGTTCTAGTGTTGGAAAAATAATAAAAATGTGGAAATAATTTCTAGGCTTTAGCTGTATCTCTTTGTCCCAACCCTCTTCCAAACGCCATCCATCCTTCCAGGTCCAGGTGAGTTTCTACCTCCACGAGGACAATAGCCTTCTTGACTGCCTTCTGCAGAAGTTACCACTCATGGGCAGAGCTGCCATGTGGTAAAGTATCACCTCCTCTATGCCTGTCCCCCCACCAGACAGCAATCTCCGAGTTCCAAGTTGGTGCATTTGTGGCTCTGTAGCCCCAGAATCTAGCATGGTGTTTGGCACACAGTAGATGCACAATAATACTTGCATCATAACAGTTTTTAAACAAAAGCACAACTGTAATGAGAAAAATATGTTTTCTCATGAGTAGTGTCAGTTACACACTACGGACAATAACTTAATGGCATCCATTTAAAAGTCATCTGGCAGTTTTAAATGCAAACATTTTAGTTTCTCCCCCCATCAACAGATTTCATTCTTTATACCTATGCCAGTTTCTTATAAAGTAAGAATCAAATTCAGGGTTTTTCAGTTTTAAGAGGGATGACCTGGGCTGAAGGAGGCTATTCTATCTTAGCTATAATCAGAAGTCCCTTATCGCCTTCTCTGGACTTCTGTCTTGACAGAGAATTAAACAGAATTTGTAGAACACCCCACATGGCTCAGGCAACTTTAGCATCGCAGAGAGCCCACAGCATGGTGGGAGCTCTAGTCAGACATCATGATTTGAATTCAACTGAAGTTAGAGTTACCAGCTTCATTTATTGGCCTGTCTGCCTTTCTCACTAGGCACAGGAAAGAAAGATGGGACCATTTCACTTGCTTTTGCCTGTCCAGATCCCACAAAGAATACCCAGAACACACAAGCTGAGAGCAGTTACGCTCCACACAGAAAAGCCCAAATCACTCCCCGGCTGCAACTTGGTCTTTCAGTGGGCTGCAGTGACCACATATTATACCATTGTGACTTTGGCACAAAAACAAGTGATGTGGCTCCAACTTTCCTTCCTGTTCCTAGGGAGAGTCTGTAGGATGCCAGTGGTTTTGCCGATCACCACCGCTGGCTGCCATTTAAGATAGGGCTCCCTCTCTGCACATGCTTCAGAGCCCTGCCAGGCAACTTGTGTCTAGGGCACGGCCTGAAGGTTTTGTGTGCAATCTCTCAGGAAGTGCTCAGAAGAATGTTTCCAACAGGGCAGAAAAATAAAGGCTCACCTAAAAATAATTAAGCCTGACTTAACATATTGCTGCTCTGTGTGTCATAATTAAACAAGAATGAAAGAAATCTTAATAGGATTGCAATCAGGTCTTTGTGTTCCTGAATCATGTATTAGAGTCTTAGCTCAGAGGAACCACCCTTTTTTTTTTTAGGAAAAGTAAAACTCAAGCAAGACTAATTACTATGGCGACTAAATCCAGCTCCCATTTCCACCCAAATCCTGTCTAAATCCTCCTTACCTTTCACATCATGGCTTGAGTCCCTTTCCTGCATGAGACCTGAACTCAGTGCTGCTTGCTGTTCTCTGTGCTTGTGGAAGTCAGTATAACCTCCCAACCCCTCACTCAGTAAACTTCTCCACTGGTGAAGCATCTTCTTTTTTGCTGATAATTCCACACCCAGCACCTACCTCAATGAGGTGAATAAGAGCTGCTCTTTAAAACCACTGGCTGTCATAGGAAAAATTGTATTTTTTTTTTAAAAAGTTAAGTTGGGGGTTTGTTTACAAGATGATTCTTCATAAGATTCCTTTCATAAATAAGTTAAGATCCTTCAGTAAGGTTGAACTATGATTCACTTAAGAAAAATTAGATGAATATACGTCTGGTGTAGAAAGCAAAGTATTCTACTAAATAGTATTGGTGCCAAGTTGCTCCTGTAAGCGTGCCTACAAAGTTCCTTCTCTCCCCACCCTTACCCCCACCCCAGCCATCCATACCCAAACATCCACATCAGTCGGATCATTGTTCTACCTTTAAGGAAATCCACAGTACCAGTCAACAGCTTTTTATACTCCAAAAGCTGCCACACAACGAGACCTCAGCCTCACCGTCCTACAATGTAGAGAGGAGAGCACTGGTGACACTGAAGATATCCATCCCTGCTCCCCCTCACTCACCAAGCCGACCTTCAACTGCAGCTTCCCAAGATCCACCAGGTCCAGGTTTCCACAGGATCCTCACAACTAGACCGGGCCCCTCCTAAGATGGGGGCCCTCTTGGCATTGTGTCCAAAGATGGAAGCCAGGGCAGCTCCCTGCCTGGGAAGCTACCGCCGACAGTGAGAGAGATGGGCCCCTTTTGGGGGGAGGGGATAGGAGAGTTTCCCCACAGCAGAGACAGTGACAGTGTGACAGTGCTGGGTCCGACACAGGATAGCAACAAAGTGGTGTCAGAAAAGGCCTCACTCGCCTGGGAGTCCCAGAAGGCAGATGAGAGGCAGGTCAGACTCTGCCAATATGAAGTTTTTGTGGACAAAATGATTTTAACCTCTTTGAAACCCAGTTTTCACACTGGTGAAAAAAAGAGAGAGAGAGAGAGATTGAGGAGAGAGAAAGTAGAGAATGTGGCTCTGAGAAAATCTTTTAAGTGTCTGATTTTGACAGTGAGCATCTAGCAGGTATGAGGTGCTGTGACAGGCCCCATAAAGATAAAAGCATATAGGACACAATCCAGTATTAAACTGCAGTCGAGGAAAGAAAGTTGACCCAGTCCCTGAATCTGTCTCATGTTAAACTCTGCAGGTATACACCTATGGTCTAAACACACAAATATTAGGCATTACACACAACAAAAATGCAGACAGCTAATAACTCTTATACTTCTTCAGAAAAAGGGATAGATTCTTAAATAGGGCTCCCTGAGGAACATTTCATAGACAAAGAAACGTAAGTGTTGTTGAAGGACAGCAGAGTGATTTCCAGGTTTTCAGAAGATCTTTCAGATTCTCCTGAGAAATCAAAGGAGTAGGAAAAATACTCCATCAGATCTGTGTTTCTCAGTGTGGAACAGGCATGGGGGGGAGGTGTGAGAGAGAGATGGGGAACTTGGGAGCAAATAAGTTGAGAAAAAGTAGATTAAACAAAGGTAATTTTTTTTCCCACTGACGGTCTCCTCAAGGACTCCAGTAAACAAATATGAGACTCTTGTCAAGTTGAGACTCTCTAAAGAGGTCAAGACTGCAGTGACCAGGGCCAGAGAGTCCCTTTTTACTTACAGCTTCTCAAGAACCCAGCTTCTCAGGGTTCTGGGAAATGCCCTTTGAAAAACAGTATACTGCAGAGACTGTCAGCTCCCTAAGGTCAGGGGCTGGGTCTGGTTCACTCTAGCACCTGGTATGGCACATGGGAAAGATTCAATGAAATATAATAAAATAAAAACTTGCTGCCATCCAGATGAGTTATCGCGGACTTCTGAGTGAAAATACAGGCCCTCATAATGAACACAGAGAGGTGAGGTTTTTCCCCAGGCAAGAAATCACTTCTCTGTAACTTCACCACCACTACCTGGGCTCCAGATAGGCAGAGGCAGGAGTATCAGGTGAGGCTGGCTTTCGTTCTCAAGAAACCAAATGCTACAAATCCACAATGATCCTCAAAGACAAATTCCCCTTCCCCAAAAAGGATAGTAAAAACTTCATGAAGAATGTTAGCATTTCTTTTCTTTAGTAACAAGAAGGAACAAATCCATTATAATACCCATAGGCCAGGTTCTAAGGTGTATAGATTTTCATTGTTTCTTTACTGCCACCTTCTGGTTCTCCTAGGCACCTACATGGTAAATTAAAAATGCCACCTCATATTTATATTTTACTGTGAGAGTTTAAGCATTTGGTCACATCCTCATATGCTATTACATGGGTTAGAAGAGATTAGGGTAGCCTTTACTCTTTTTCATTTGACCTGAAAGTAATATAGAATCTATTAGTAAGTGATTTGATGAGTGCTAGAAAGTTAGGAGTCTGCAAGGGCTAACCACACCTGTTGGTTTTTCCGGGGAGCAAACCCTAGGTTTCAGCCATTTGGCTTTGTCCAGCTACATTTGCAAAGAGTCCTTTCTACTGCTCTCTCATCCCTTCACAAGCACAACATTGAGTGAAAAATTCCATGACCTTAAAGACAATGAGGCTGTTCAAATACACCTGATCTTTAAGGGCAAAATCCATTCCACTTTACAAAGTCTTTGAGAAAACAATGGAGAGGGTCTACAATTGATACTTTATCGAATAGTCAAGATACTGTAATGCCCTCCACAAGGTTATCCCCAAGATGGTTCTTCCTAAACATACCTTGGTCTGGAAGCAGCAATAGAGTTGGGTTAGGTACGGGTGTTTCCGTGCCAGAGCCAAAATCCTCTTCTCTGTCATCGTGCAGTCCACATCGTCATCTTGAAGGATGACATCCTTCTTCAAGACTTTCACAGCATATACTTCATCTTTGCCCTTGAGTTCCGCCAACATGACCTGCAATCAAAATCACCCCCATCAATCTGTGCCCACATAAAATCAAAAGAAGAAACACAAGATTAATACCTAATACTTTAATAACTGATTTTTCTCTAATTTTAAATACTAAACGGCATTTTAAAATGTTTATAAAAGCTACCTCTTCTAATATATCTACTATAATTTATTTGTTTGTAAACTCTGGCACAGTGTCCAGGCATAGAAAAGAAGTTCAATGCACATCTATCCAATGATGAGTCCTATGGTCACGTATTCTTGTTACAGCTACAATGTAGTACAGCAAATATGGTAATTATTTTTAACTGAACATTATTTTGTATTTCTCTACATGCTCTCTATCATTACCATGGTTGCTTAAATTCAGTTCAAAGACATATACTACAATTTACTTAACCACTTCCCTCACATTAGACACCTAAGCTATATATAATGATTAAGTACCAGAAGTAAGCAGCACTGAGTATTTTGTACATGAAATGTTTCTATTTTTTTTTTTTTGGATTACGTCTTTAGCATAGAAATCCTCAGAAGTAGATTAAAGGTTAAACATCTTGCCATTTCCTAAGTTATTTTCCAAAAGGATGTGTGATACAATACCCCACTAGCAACACACAAGTGTTTTCCTTTCATGGCAATTTACCAACATGGAATGCTTTCAATGGAAGGTTTTTGTTTTTTTAAACTCATTTAATAGGTATGAAATGTTACCCCAATGCTGTTTCAACTTGCAATGAAACTTTTTTTTTTTTTTTTCACCCAAGCTGAAAGGTAGTGGCACAATTTATCTCACCGCAGCCTCCAGCTCCTAGGGGCTCAAGCGCTCCTCCTGCCTCAGCTTCCTAAGTAGCTGCAATTACTGTTGCCAGCCACTGTACTGGGTTCTGAAACTTTTTATGTATTTGTTTTCTAGTTCTTTTTATGTAAATTATTTGTGTTTAGTTATCTGCTGTTATATTGATTTCTTGCAAATTTGTGCACATACGATAAATATACCAGTCCTTCATTTTCTGCAAAGATTTCACCAAGCCAGTTTTATAATTTTTTTTTTCTATTGAAAAGAATCATTTATCTTTAGTTGAATCTGTCCTTGTTCGCCTTCTGGTTTCTTCTATAGCTTTAAAGTTGGAAACACGATTCCTCTTCCAGAGAGCTAATTAACAGTTTCTATTTTCTTAAAGTGTTCCTATATTTGACAGTTTTGCACTCATTCACCCACAAATGTCACAAGCCTTTCTCTTTTAAAATAACTCCTTAGTACTTCGGGGTAAGTTGTCAAAGCTAAAAAGCAGCCACTCAGAACCTTGCATAGGGAGTTGGTGATGATAACCTACAGACTCTTGGCCGCCTGCGTGTCATACAGACTTTAAAACTGGCTTAAGCTTTGGATGTGGTTTTTCCTAAGAAACAACCTCCACACTCCAGAGCCAAAGTTCCTATTCTGCCCACACTATATGGAAAACTGGAATCTGAGTCTGCTCGTTTCCCTTGAATCGTGTTCAAAATTAAATCAAATCCTGTTCACATCCCATGGTCATGCCCAGTCAGAGGACTGGGGTCTAATTTAGCCAGTCTCTAAGGAATGTGATTGCTTCAGCTTTTACCATTTAAGTAAAGGCCAGTTACCCTCCTGCAGTAGTGATCTCAGGATGAGATAGGGGCACGTGAGTAGGGCTGAGAACCAGCTGGAATGGCCCACAGGCTGCTGCTTTCAAGAGTGCAGCACACATAAGGGCCATGTGACCCAAGAGAGCTGCCTGGTCCCCAGGTGGGGACTTTCTGCTCCAGGAGGTCTCAGAAAGGTGAAAGCCATGCACAGCTTTGAGAAGAGCCATGGAGAATCAGGGATGTCGGGTGAAAAACCAACCAGCTTCCTGTGCTCTCTGCCCCTTTCTTCTTTCTAAAATGAACAGGGATTCTTTTTTCCATCTCACCCAGCTATCAGGGTGGTGGCTGATCACCATCAAGCCTTTACTGAGCCCACTTGGAGCCATAACCCCCACTATCCTGTTTGTCTCGGAGGGGAGCAGGTATGGAGAATGGCCCTAAGGGCAGAGGGCATGATCCAAGCCATGATTACTCCCATTCTCTTGCCACATGTGGAAGATAAACAGTACATTCAGTGTCAGAAAAATTGTTAGATAACATTTAACTTCCAGAGTGATGCATGCTAAGATTTGCTCTGAACCCAAAGTTCACTGAGGGCAGAGATTCCAGAGTTCATTTTCAAAGTCTTCATAATAAAATAGAACAGAATTTCAGATGCATCTCTGAAGGAGGGAAGAAATGCATTGACACTGTCATTGATGATGGAATGTGAGCATGTTTACATATGCTTTCACTTTTTTTTTTTTTTGAGATAGAATCTCATTTTGTCACCCTTGGTATTTGATAGAGTGCCATGGCATCACAGCTCACAGCAACCTCCAGCTCTTGGGCTCAGGCAATTCTCTTGCCTCAGCCTCCTGAGTAGCTGGGACTTCAGGTGCCCACCACAATGCCCGGCTATTTTGTTGTTGTTGTTGTTGTCACAGTTTGGCTGGGGCCAGGTTCGAACCCGCCACCCTCAGTATATGGGGCTGACGCCCTACTCACTAAGCCAAAGACACCGCCCTGCTTTCAACTTTTCGAAGTGCTTTTCCATCTACATCTCACTCGATTCCTATTCCCATTTAACAAATGGAAAGAAAAAAAAAAGAACTTAATTCTAAAGATGTTCAATAACTAAGGTCCCATAGCTGGTTGACAGTTAAGCCAGGAGTCCTATCTGCTTGGTTCTCAGGCCATTTCTACTCAACAAGGAAGGAAAACATAACCCAGATGAAAGGCTCTTCTTTTAATCTTAGATCAACCTGTCCAGGCATTGCCAAGGGACAGAGAAAACGAACAGTTCTTCCCCCGTGCACCACAGACCTTGCCAAAGCTGCCTTTGCCCAACACCTTGATGAAGTTGAACTCGTCCAGGCCTAGGCGCTTGGCCTGACCTTGCCGGACTTCGCCGTTCTCGCCAGGGCTTGCCAGCTGCCCGTCAGCAGATGACGCTGCCCGGTGTTCCTCCCCTCGGTTGTCGAATGACAAGGCCTTCCGGATGTTGTTTTCAAGTTCTTTTAATTCTAGGGCCAAGGGCAACAAGATATTGCATTAGTACACACCCCATGAGCCCTTCCCATCTCAGGACTCAATCCTCAGAATCTCAACCTTCTGTCTGATTCTTTGTAGCAACAGACCCAGGGTGGGAGCCCTGCGTGTTCCTTTCTTTGTTCAACACATGCTCATCAGACCCTTACGTACAGCGGGGGTCGCTGTGCAAAGAGGAAGAGGACACAGTCACTTCCCTGTCCTCATAAGCTCCTGCAGATGGCCCTGGACCTGGCCACGTCTCTGCCACCCCCTTCGCCTGGCAGCATCCTCCATTTTTCTAAGTGCAGCCCAGGGAGCTGGGCCTTCACTGGAACTCTGCAGAATCACAGAGGCAGCAAGGACCCTCCAAGCATCCTTTGTAGATTAGAACACCTAGTCAGATACCACAGTAATCACTGGTGATATAATTATGTCAACAACTGAGACCAGGAGCCTTCTCACCTTGTAAAAGGGCTTTACCTGGCCCTGTTGCTGGGTTTGTTCTAAATACTCATCTTACACAAGATTATCTAACAAAGTGAGCAATGGGCTGATTGTTAACCCAGACTGACATGATGCAGACTTATCTCTGACAGGGAGGGAATTCCTCAGGACAATTTCACAACAGTGAGACAGTCTTGTGCCTGCCTCCAGAGCATGTGACCTGAGTTACCTGAGGGTGATAACACTGGGTGATCCTCTGCCCTTTTCTATTTTAAAGAGCTTTACAGTTAGCTATTCATTTGCCAAGATACACATTTCTGTGTAAAAGTGGGCATCTTGAACATAATCCAATTTTTAAAGATTCTCATGAATTACTGGGATTGCAGAAAGGGAACATAGACTCTTAACCCTGGGGATTAGTATCAGGAGTGAGAAACCACATGCCACTTGACAGAAAGAGATCTTCAGCTTCTCACAAGGACAGAAACCCCTGAGGGCTCACTCAGGAATTCGGAGATCTTTCTTAGATCTGGAGTTCAGCTGCTCTGAGATGCGCTGGGACGGGAGATGGGTGGCAGATTGTGGGTCTATGGCTATTCCCCATACCAGTTCATCAGGTACTTATCACTCTTAACTAAGGTCATTTTTAATCTCACCATAGAGCTAAACATCAAGGTAGAACATGGGTATATGGGACAGTAAAGCTTGAACATGTTTTTCTGTGTGTTCTTACAATGGAAGGAAGAGAAGTGATGTCCTCTATACTGTGATAATGCCAAGTTTTGCTAAGAGGGCTTTCTCAACCACTTGTGTACATCACCACTGGCAAATACCAGTGCCTTTTGGCCAGGTTGAGCAGGGGCCCTGAGAGGCACTCTGTTCTTCCACAGCCAGACAGCAGACAGGGCAGATGCCAGCCCTAGACACCAGGGTCTCCTCACTCTTAATTGGGGTCTCTGGACCACAAGACCCTGCCTCTTTGAAGTTGTCAAAGCACATGTCATAAAAGGAAAGAGGAAAGTGCCCACATTGGCCCAGAATAATATGTTCAAGTTTGCAGGCCCCAGAATGCTGCCAGGTTACTTACGAAAAGGTCAAATCTCTTTTGGAATGAGGTAGAGTATAAAGACACAGAAAATTAATTGGAGAGGGACTGAGACCAATTATTTTGTAGCCTCAGAACTAATAAATGGTCCCTGAAGTTGCTTTATTTACACCTGGATAAGAAGGGCTGGATCATATTGGTGACTTTCAGGGAGGGTTTGACAGCAGGAATTCTGATAATGGGTCCCTATTCCAGGAGGGTATAGTCTCACCCTTGCCATTGACTTAGCTCATGACATTGGGACAAATCTTCTCAGCTCTCACACCTCCCACTTCCCACCCTGTCGGGACACTAATGGAGTGCCAACACAGAGTGGGCGTCATGGTAGAGTGTGGGTAATGAATACAAAAGGGAAAACAGGAAATCAAGGCACCACTCTTATGCTATTGTGGTTGTTCCCGTCCTGCACAGGTACACAGCCCTTCCCAGTGACATCTAGTACTGGTCACCAGAGCAAAATGTTTTAAATGTGCAAGCCCTCCTCAGCCTCACATTCTTAGAAGCCTGCAGAATTATTGCTATGCATATCACATTTGCAGAAATTGTCACTACTTTAAGCATCTTCCAACAGAAGCAGACACCCTGAGCTGAGCTATGGAGAGAGTCAGTCTAGAGCTGGCTTCCTTCCCCCTCTCTCAATCTCTTTTCCAGTTTCATCTTTCTAGCCCCACCCACCCAAAGGCCAGGATAGGGGGATGATCGGGGAGAATGTTTCCTAACTCAACCTGATCTCAAGTTTTGGGTATGACAATGGGGGTTGTCAAACTCAGCTCAAATGAGCAGGCTGACAAGTCTAGGGCCAGACACTGAGCAGAGCGCTAAGGAAAGAAGGTAAGGAAAGAAGGTGGACCCCTCTTGCTGCCTTATACCTGGAAGCCAGAAAATAGGTCAAGGAAAATAACAATTCATAGCATCACATACTCTCTAACCCTGTCTTGGAAGGAATTTTAAGGCAGGCATGGACATTTAGTGCCCAGCCCCCAAGAAAGTCTCGTAGAGGGAATAATTATTAAACCAACAGGAAAAGGGTGTCTGCAGACCTTCCAAGGCATCTAGCTATTTCCGCTAATAAGGTCTTTCCTGGGTGAGGAGGCCTAAGTGCTTTGGTCTTTCCAGTGACAGAGCTCAGAGGTAAGGAAGCAAATCTCAGGGTCTCACCCTGGTCACAAGGGGAGGTGGGTGCTGACTTGGATCGATCTTCCTCAGATGGCGAGTTTCCAGACGCAGGCTGCGGGGATTCAGCACCAGCCATGAGCTAGAAAGGAGAGAGGGAAGAGAGCCATCAGAAGAAAGGTTCCAGATGCTGCAATAAGAGTTCTAGGAGTCCCTGGTGCACGGCGGCACCTGCTGGACTGATCCTGTGAAAGCACAGGCTCAAGGTTTCAGTGGCCAATTAAAGAGAAGACACAAGTCAAATCTATCAAATATAGAACATAAAAATGTCTTAACACAATAATCAAGCAAATAAGGCGAAAGCTATATTAATTAGTTTGAAGGAAGCACTCCAAATTGTATAAAAAATCAACACATTGTACCCCACATATGCATAAATGTATTCATGATCTATGTGTATATGACTTAATAAAAGGGAAAAAAAGAGAGAAGACAAAGACTTCATTCGTTCAATTGTTATTCTATCCAAATACAACTGACCTTTCAAGCAAAGCTCAACCTCACCTCTTCCATAAAGCCTTCCTCCGCCTATCCAACAATGCAAGTCGTCTGATCAAAGCAATACGATATTTTGTCTCTAACACCTGTTGGGTACTTACTGCCTTATTCAGTTTCACGCAGTTAATATCTTTAGGTGTATGTTGGGGGGCAGCAGCAGTAAGTTCTCTGAAGGTAGGACTACCAAGCACTTTTACTGCCCCCAGTGACTTGCATAATAGATGCTCGATAAATATTTCCAGAAGAATTGATCGTTAGTAGCACATTTTAGTAAAACACCCTCAGTGAAGTTTGTTTCTTGGCCAAGATGCTGGCATAGTCACGTCAGTTGCCATTAAAGTCAGTGGTTTGGACTAAGTCACATCACAGACATGTCTAGTCCCTTGCATTCTTTGTCCACCCACGGTGGGCATATGTCCCTTTCTGGGCTACTTGCAAGGGGGCAACACAACAGGAACTCAAGCTCCTGCAAGCTTTGCAGTTTCTGGTCACAGGCACTTCTCCCCCATCCTGTTATACTAACTTGAGCTGTGACTTAGCTTTTTCCAGGTTTTACATCAGAAGCATCACAGTACTAAAAATATCAGGACTATAGTCCCTTAGCCTTTCACGTTGCCCCTTCCTGGATTTCTCTAAGTTGGCTTCTTACCACCAGGTTCCCCCAAATCCAAGGCAGGCAGGTAATGTCCCACTACTAACATTCTAGCTCGTGGAGAGAGAGGGCAGGTATTGAGCTTCCTTTTAAATGTTTCATGACAGAGATCCTATCTTTACTTTCGGCCAGGAAAAAAATAAAAAAGACCCATGTCTCCCGAAAAGGACTCTGCAGTGCTCACAGTGTGTCTAACACCGTCATCAGTGTGTCTGTGTAACCCGGATCTTTAGAGGGCCCCGGCATTCCTGGGTATTGGCAGTCTGCTTGCAATTCTGACACCTCGGGTCAACTATTGAAGTCCTATTTCCACCAATGGGATTTACAGAACTGAGCAGAACCACCAAAATTATAAAATCTCACAGTTAACCAGGGAAAAGAGGGTTTTCCTGAAACCTTTATTGTAACAGAGAAGGAGGAGAAGTTTCAGAAAACGAAAACAACCCCTCCTTTCCCATGTAAGAGAAAAGGCTCTTCTAAGAGGCACCAAGAGACAGGCAGGTTCTAAACTGAGCAGATAACTAGGAACCTCGGGGTGCTTTAGAAGAAATTTCAGGGCAAAATTTAGGGAGCACATTTTGGAGCCAAGACTGCAGAGGCATCTAGAGTCAGACTTGTTTTTTTAGCAAAGAGCCGAGGATGTGTGAGAGTGGGCAAGGAGGGCCACGCCCCACTGCACTCTTTCACCAGGATTTCTTGCCCAGTTAACATGTTTCTGATTTTCTCTTAACTTACTTTTCAAAGACTTCTTAAATTTTCTAGGCGAGGATCCAACGCTAAAGAAGAGGCTGTAAACCAAGTGCCACAGATGCCTCTAGCTCCGTTTAGGTCTGCGGGCCCTCACTTGCCAAAATAACATTTTAGCAAATGGATCTCTTCCTACTGATATTCAGACTGTCACACAGAGAGGTCTCCAAAGACAGGCCCAGATGTTTCATGTCATGGAACAATATTCCTTGGGCAGTTCAGCACTGGTACGATCACAAATCTCCTTGGCTTTGTCCCTAGAGAAGAATGTAGTTCCAATTCTTCCTCCATTCATCTTCGTTACAGTAATACGAGGGGCAAAGTGCAGACACTGACCTTGCTTTCATGCCAGTGTGGGGGGCAAATGAGTCTTTTTTGTTTGTTTTCTGGTCTAGAGTTAACCTTTTTCGAGAAGACATTTCAAAGTCCTCAGCTCAAGCTTATGTTTCTCTGGCAAACATAACCCCGAGGCTTGCTTTGTTTTTACCCCACTTCTGGAGCTGAAGGAGACTCTAATGACACCTGCCTAGCCTTGTTTTCTTTATTTTTCTTTAAGCACACATGGTTTTGAATAAAACACCTTAAACCCAAGAATCTTCAAACCTCACTCCAGAGTTCTCCCAGGAAGCCAGAGCAGAGCTGCCAGTCCAGAGAGGGTTCCAGAGACACCAGCAAACAGCCAGTTACCTTTTTCCTCCTCTGGCCGCTGTTTGTGATTTTGTCTGGCGTGACGCCCAGGTCGGCCAGCACTTTGGCGATTCCTCTGGCGTCCACGCCGCAGTTGGGGGCTACGTTGGTCTCACATCGACGGTGCACGTTCATTTTGCAGACTGGGGGAGACATGGAGAGAAGATGGACAAACGTTCACGGCCCCAAATTGCCTTTCTTTCTGAGTGTATGAGATGTTTGTGAAGTGGTACATGTTCATTTGAGATTAAATTTGGGAAATGCAAAAGAAGAAAATAAAAATCCCCCATCATCCCATCCCACAGAACTCAGTCAAAGCACCTCATGGAGATAACCACTGTTTCTAGTTATTTCCTTCCAGCCATTCTTTCTACATGTATTAAATATAAATATTTATTTATCTATAAGTAAATAAATATCACATTTATGCTTCCTTCCAGAGAGAACAAAACTCTAACAGAACTTAACTCCTTTCTCTAAAACAAAGTGAATTTGAATTCTGGCCCCCAGTGGGTTGTATAGGCTGTATCTGAAGTCTACTCCATTAGTCTGCTGAAATGGTGGAGTATTCCTGAGAGAGAGATGCCTGCAGTTGGACTTCTAAAGCTCCTTTCAGTTCTACAAGTCTGAATTTGATGAATGCTTCTGTTTTTCCCACATGACTTAGTTGCCTCTGATATGAGGCATCAAAGCTGAAAATAAACTGCTGATTTCCAGTCAGCATGTAGAGAGCTTAGAAGTCAGCTCCATTCTAACAAGTAAAAAACTGAACAAATTATAAAACCAACAACTCTTCCTAGCTACATCTGTGGAGCAAGGTCCCAGGGCAAACTGCTGCCCCCAAACTGGACAGCCAGCCAGGCGAACAGAGCATCACAATTTACTGGAGCAGAAAGCTCTGCAGGAACAGCGCCAGGGTAGCAAACTAGAACTGGAACTGGTGGACTGCGGGGGGCTTGGTGCAGACGAGCCAGGATCAAAAACCCTAGGGGGACCCAGTCATGGAGTTCCTCCAGTCCCCTGTGCCCCAGCCTTTTGTGAGTTCTAACCCCAGGAGTTCAACCAACTTCTTACAGTAAATCTGAGAAAAATGCCCTCATGGCTTCAGCAGAAGGAAGGGGAAAAAGTCCTTTTAGAAATAGGCCAGAGAATTCTGCTCTTCTTAATAAGATTTTCCCTTTGGAGAAACTATTTTGCCAGAATTTAACCTACAGGGGTTTATCAGATCCATCTTCGAGTCCACCCCAGCCACTCTGCCCCCGCCAAGGGAAGATGGAAAAGCACCGCTGAAGTTCACAGTGCAGAGCTCAGGCTCACTAGAAAGACCTAATCACAGGGCTGCAGAATGCTTTCCCTCCCTGCACACCTTACCACCACCTTATTAACCACCTATTTATTTCAGGTCCTTTTATCTAGTCTATAACATCTAACCAGCAAGGAAAAATTGCAAGGCATACTGAAAGGCAAAAAGCACAGTGTGAAGAGGCAGTGCAAGCCTCAGAAACTAGACTCAGGTATGGTAGTGATTTTGGAATCAGACTGGGAATTTTAAAAACTGTAATTCATATTTTAAGATATTAGCACAAGCATATAAGGGCACATGGCAATATAAACAGAGAAAGTAAATTATAAAGATAGACTCAAGAAGAAATTCAAGGGATAAAAAACACAAAAATGAAAAATGGTTTTGATGGGCTTATTAGTAGACTGGACATGGCTGAGGAAACAGTCTCTGAGTTTGTGGGTATAGCAAGAGAAACCTCAAAAACAAAAAAAATAAATAAAAAGAACAAAGACTGAGGCTGAGGCAATCCCCAAAATATCCAGTGATGGTGGGATAACTATACAAGATGTAACATATGCATAAGAGAATACCATAAGGAGAAGAGAGAAAGAAAAGAACAGAAAAAATATTACCATTATGATGAGGAGTGTCCTCAAATTAACATCCAACACCAAACCACAGATCTGGGAAGCCCAAAGAACACCAGGCAGAATAAATGCCAAAAAACCAAACAAAACAAAGCAAAACAACAACCATACATAGGCATATCATTTTCCAACTATAGAAAATCAAAGATTGTACATAGTTACCATTCAATAAAAAAAAAAAGAAAATCAAAGATTAAAAAAATTCCAAGAGAAATCAGGGGAACAAATTATCTTACCTGTAGAGGAGAAAAAAAATTAGAATTCTATCTACCTTCTTAGAATCCAGGCTAGCCAGAAAAGAGTACAGTGAAGTACTTAAAATGCTGGGATTAAAAACCCACCAAACTAGGATTCTCTGCTCTACAAAAATAACATTGAAAAATGAAGAGAAAGATATATATTTTCTCAATCACACAAAAATTGAAGGAATTTATGGGCAATTGACCTGCCTTGAAAGGAATGTAAAAATATATCCCCAAGAGAGAGGACAAATGAGATAGCTCATAAACCTGGACCTAGATGTAAGGAAGATCAGGTGAAGGTAAAATTAAAACCTTTATTTTTTCATTCTTAACTGATCAAACAGATTACTAGCTGCTCAAAATAAAAACAATGTATCTGCTTATGCATGATAATAGTTTATATAAGCTAGATACATTTATGGGTAAGTGAAAAATAAAAGCAATGAGATAAGGGCCAGGAGGGAGGATTTACGGTTGTTATTATGAGGTACTTGTACTACCATGAAGCAGTGTAGTATTATTTCTAAGTATACTTGTATTACTTGTGAATGTACACTGCAAACTTTAGAGCAACTACTAAAATACAAGCATCCCTGATATGCCAAGAAAGGAGAGAAAATGAAATCATAAAATGCTCAATTAAAAACACAAAAATCAGAAAAAGAATATAAGACAAAGTAGGATAAACATGGCAGGCATTAATCCAACCATATCAACAACTACTTCAAATGTCAAGGATCTAAATATACCAGTTAAGAGAGAATGTCAGAGTAGATGATAAAACAAGACCCAATCATAAGTTGTTGACAAGAAACCTTCTTTAAATACAGAAACTCATACAGATTGAAGGAAAGACATGGAGAAAGACACACCATGCTAACATTAATCAAAAGAAAGCAGCTATAGTAATTTCACACAAAGCAAACTTCAGAGTAAGGTAAGTTATCAGGAATAGAAAATATGTTACATAATGATAGAGGAGTCAATTCTCTAAGAAAACTTATCCCTAAAGTGTAAGTATCTAACAACAATGCATCGAAATAAATGAGGCAGAAACACAGAACTGTGGGGAGAAATAAGCGGCTTCACTATTATAGTTGGAGATTTCAAACCTCTTCTGTGTGCAATGAACAGATCCAGCAGGCAGCAAAATCAGTAAGGACATTGTTAAACTCAACAGCAACATCAATCAACTGGATATAACAGACATTTGTTAGCTACTTCATTCAATAATGGCAAAATATGTATACTTCAAGCTCACATGGAACATCCATCAAGAGAGACCATATTCTGGGCCATAAAACACCTTAACACACTTAATAGAAACCATATAATGTCTGCTCTCAGGCCACAGGGAATTAAATTAGAAATCAGAAAGAGAAAGACAGCTATCCCAGCGGTGCCTCCAAAAAAAAGAGAGAGAGAGAAAGACAGCTGAAAAATGTCAAACTATCTGGAAATTAAATAATACACTGCTAAATAACATATAGATCAAAAAAGAAATAGCAAGAGAAATTTTAAAATATTTTGAATTGATTGAAACTATCAATACAACTTGTCAAAATTGGTGGGATACGGTAAAGGCAGTACTTAGAGGGAAACTTATAGCATTGAATGCATACATTAGAAGTGAAAAAGACCTAAAGATCAATTATCTAAGCTTCTGTCTTAGGAAACTAAAAAAAGAAGAGCAAATTAAATCCATAGCAAGAAAAATAAGTAATAAAAATTAGAGCAGAAATAGAGCTGAAAACAGAAGAAAAAAAATCAACAACCAAAAGCTGATTCTTTGTAAATATCAGCAAAAATCAGCAAGCCTCTAGCAAAGCTAAGGTGGAGAAAAGAGAGAAAAGAAAAACTCTGCACTTTATGCCATAAATTTGAAATGGACTGATTGATTGAAAGACAATCAAAACTCATACAAGAAGAAACAGACAATATAAATAGGTCTATATCTAGTAAATGAAGTGAATTCAATACTTGATAACCTCCAAAACATAAAATACTCAGCCCAAAAGGTTAATTCTAACCAATAATTAATAAGTTATACTAATTCTCTATAATCTCTTCTGAAAGATAGAAACAGAGGTAATACATCCTAACTCATTTTATGAGGCCAACATTACCCTAAAAGTTAAACAAAACAAAGACATTACAAGAAAACTACAGACCAATTGCTCTCATAAATATAGATGCAAAAATCCTCAGCAACTTATCAGCAAATTGAGTCCAATAATGTACAAAAAGAATTATGTATCATTACCAAGTGGGATTTATTCCAAGCATTCCAAGTTTGGTCAACAACATTTAAAAATCAATTGATATCATCAATCATAACAGACTAAGGTAGAAAAATCACATATTACTATCAATAGATGCAGAAATAGCATTTGATAAAACCCAACATCCATTTAAGATAAAATATCTCAGCAACCAAGAAACAGAAGAACATGTCTACAACTTAGTAAAGAACACCTAAAAAATCCTACAGCTCAAGTATAAAACTCTTAGAAATGATCAAGGAATACAGCAGTATCTCATGATACAAAATCAATACAAATCAGTAGCTTTTATATATGCCAACAACAGTCAAGCTGAAAATATAGTCAAAAACTCTATTCCTTTTACAGTAGTGTCAAGAAGATGAAATATCTGGGAATTTACCTAATGAAGGACATGAAAGATCTCTATAAGGAGAATTATGAAACTCTGAGAAAAGAAATAGCTGAAGATGTTAACAAATGGAAAAACATACCTTGCTCATGGCTGGGATGAATCAACATTGTTAAAATGTCTATACCACCCAAAGCAATCTACAGAATGCAATTCCTATTAAAGCACCATTGTCATACTTTAAAGAGCTTGAAACAATAGTGCTCTGTTTTATATGGATTCAGAAAAAATTTCGTATACACAATGCATGACTCAGAAATAGAAACAAATCAAGAGATATCACATTACCAGACTTCAGGCTACACTATAAATCTACAGTGATCAAAACAGCATGGTACTGACACAAAAACAGAGAGATAGATTTATGGAACAGAATAAAGAACCAAGAGATGAACCCAGCTACTTATCATCATTTGATCTTTGATAAGCCTATCAAAAACATTCAGCAGGGGAAAGACTCCCTGGCACTGGGTAAACTGGTTGGCGACCTGTAGAACACTGAAACTAGACCCTCACCTTTCACTATTAACAAAAATTGATTCTCACTGGATAAAAGATTTAAACTTAAGACATGAAACTATAAAAAAATACCAGAAGAGAGTTCAGGAAAAGCTCTTAAGAAAACGGCCTGGGAGAATATTTTATGAGGAGGACCATCCGGGCAATTGAAGCAACACCAAAAATACATTACTAGGATCCGATCAAACTAAAAAGCTTTTGCACAGCCAAGAACACAGTAAATAAAGCAAACAGATGACCTTCAGAATGGGAGAAGATTTTTGTAGGTTATGCTTCCAACAAAGGTCTGGTAACTAGAATCTACAGAGAATTCAAACTAATCAATAAGAAAAGAACAAATAACCCCATTTCTATGTAGGAAAGAAACTTGAACAGAAACTTCTCTGAAGAAGAAAGATGCATGGCCTACAAACACATGAAAAAATGTTCATCATCTTTAATCACCAGAGAAATACAAATCAAAGCTACTTTGAGATATCATCTAACTCTAGTAAGATTAGCCCACATCATAAAATCCCAAAACTATAGATGTTGGCAAAAAAAAAAAAAAAAAGATGTTGGCATGGATCTAGAAAGGAGGGAACACTTCTACACTGTTGGTGGGAATGCAAGCTAATACAACTTTTTTTGTTTGTTTGCCATTTTTGGCCAGGGCCAGGTTTGAACCCACCACCTCTGGTATATGGGGCTGGCGCCCTACTCCTTTGAGCTACAGGTGCTGCCCAAATATGACAGTTTTAGAAAGAAAGTTGGAGAATACTCAGGGAACTAAAAGTAGGTCTACCATTCAATCTTGCAATTCCTCTACTAGGTATATACCCAGATGATCAAAAACCATTCTACAACAAAGTCATTTGTACCAGAATGTTTACTGCAGCCCAACTCATAATTGCCAAGACATGCAAAGTGCCCATCAACCCATGAATGAATTAACAAATTGTTTATATGTACATCATGAAATACTATGCAGCCATAAAAAAGATACTTCACATCTTTTATGTTTACCTGGATGGAGCTAGAACATATTCTACTTAGTAAAGCATCTCAAGAATGAGGGGGAAAAAGTACCAAAGTACTCAATACTGCTATGAAATCAATATATAATCACCTACACATTCATACAAATGGTAAAACATGATTACAGTCCAGAAAGTAGGAGAGAAGAGGAAAGAGAGAGGAGGGGAAGGGGAAAGCCGGGGGGGGGGGTATTTGCGGGGACCTCACCTAATGTGCATAATGCAATGGTACATTTCAAAACTATTTTTAAAAAGAGTATAATTACTACAACAAATAAGTAAGGTGATGGATGTGTTAATCAGTTCAATGTAAGCATTTCACATTATATATCAAATCAGTACACTGAACCCCATAAATGCATCAACGTACACAGTTATGATTTAATTTAAAGAAGAAAATAGATATATATACTGGAGAATAAAAAAAAAATCCTACAGCTAACATCATACTTCATGTTAAGAAACCAGAAGATTTCCTGCTGAGATCAGAAATATGACAAGGATGTCCCTTTTTGCTACTTTTTTTCAAGATTATAGTGGACGTTCTAACTAATATAGTCAGATAAGAAAAGGAAATTCAAGGTATGCTGATTAGAGAGGAAGAAGCAAATCTATCTTTATTTGTAGACTACATCATTATCAATTTAGAAAAACTAGACAAAAACTCCTAGAACCAATATGTGATTATAGCAGGGTTGCTTAATCAAAGCTAATATACCAAAGTTAGTTGTTTTCCTATACAACAGCAGTGAACAAGTATAAATTAAAATTTAAAACATAGTAATGTTTACATCAGCACCCTCCAAAACAAGATACTTAGGTATAAATCTAACAAAAATATATAAGAAATATGAAGAAAACTATAAAACCTTGAAGAAATCAAGGAAAAACTGAATAGAGAGTTGTTCCATGGTCATGAAGACCCAAAGCTGTCAAGATGTCAGTTCTTCCAAACTTGACCTATAAATTCAATACAATCTTAATCACAATCCCAGCAAGTTCCTTTTGGGTATTGACAAAGTGATAGTAAAATTTATATGAAGAGGCAGAAGACTTAGACAAGCCAACACAATATTGAAAGAGAACAAAGTCAGAAGATCAATGCTACTCAATTTAAAGACTTACCATAAAACTACAGTAATCAAGATAATGTGGAATTGGCAAAAGAACAGACAAATAGATCAATGGAACAAAATAATGAGCCCAGAAATAGGCCCATGGAAAGACAGTCAACCAATCTTTGACAAAAAAGAAAAAGCAACACAATGGAGAAAAGACAGGATTTTCAACAAATAGTACTAGCACTGTACAGAGACATAGACCTTACACCCCTCACAAAAATTAACCTCAAATGGATCATAGACCTACATGTAAAATGCAAAACTATGGAAATCAGAGGACATAACAAAAGAGAAATAAGCGAGCCTGGACATGGAGATGACTTTTTAGATGCAACACCACGAAGCACGGGCATAATCCACAAAAGAAATAACTGACAAGCTGAACCTCATTAAAATAAAAAAAACTTTTACTATACCCCAAAAATCTTATTAATAGGAGGAGAAGGCAGTAACAGGCTGGGAGAAAATATTTGCAAAAGATCTATGTGATAAAGGACTGTGACCCCAAATGAAGAACTCTTAGAACTCAACAATAACAACGAGCAACCCAATTAAAATATGAGCACAAGACCTGAGTATACAACACACCAGAAAAGGCATTCAAATGGCAAATAACCATATAAGAGGATTCTCTATATCATATTCCATAAGGAATTATAAATTAAAACAAGATAAGATTATGTGCTTATTATAATGTCAGTGCTTTGGATTCTGGACATCATCAAATGCTGGTGAGGATATGGAGCAACAGGAACTTTTCATTCATTGCTGGCGAAAGAGCAAAGTGGTACAGCCATTCTGGCATAGGGTCTGGCAGTTTCTTATAAAACTAAATATGCTCTTACCACATGATCCAGCAATTGCACTACTCATATTTGCCCAAATTAGTTGAAAACTTGTGTCTATGTAAAAACTTTCACACAGACGTTTATACAGCAGTTAAACTGCTCAAGCAAGGTGCCTTTTGGTAGGTGAATGGATAAACTGTGATATATCCAGAAAATGGATTATTCAGCTTTAAAAAGAAATGAGCTATCAAATGATGAAAAGACATGGGGGAACATTAAATGCCTATTACTCAGTGAAAGAGGCCAATCTGAAAAGGCTACATACTGTCTGATTCCAACTATATGATACTCGGGAGAGGCAAAACTACGTAAATAGGAACAGAATCAGGAGTTAGCAGAGAAGCAGGGATGAATAGGTAGAACGTGAAGGATTTTTATGGTAGGACTCTTCTATTTATACATACAATAATGATGGATTCATGTCATTATATATTTGTTCAAATTTATGGTATATATGCTAGGAGTGAACCTTAATGTAAACTATAAACTTTGATAATAATGTGCTAAGTTTGTTGATCGTTTCACATTCACTGTTAACCAATATACCAGTCTGGTGCAGGATGCTGATAGCAAAGGAGGCCATGCATGTATCAGGGCAAGGATATATGGGAAATCTCAGTACCTTCTGCTCAATTTTGCTGTAGCCTATTATAACAGGGTGGCGCCCATAGCTCAGTGGTTAGGGTGCTGGCCACATGCATTGAGGCTGGCGGGTTTGAAACCAGCCCGGACCAACTAAACAACAATGACACCTGCAACAAAAAAAAATAGCTAGGCATTATGGTGGGCACCTGTAGTCCCAGTACTCAGGAGGCTGAGGCAAGAGAATCGCTTAAGCCCAAGAGTCAGAGGTTGCTGTGAGCTGTGACGCTACGGCACTCTACCAAGGACGACATAGTGAGACGCCTTCTCAAGAAAGAAAGAAAGAAAAAGAAAAGAAAAAAAAAATCTATTAAAACAATTAAAAAAAAAAAAAACTGTCTCTGGAATGGAACCAGGCAGGATGAGGCAGACCTCTGCATAACCTGGTCATTTGCCTAAAGAGAGGGACAGCACTGACCCACCCACAGCCAGACCTGGAGAGTTCAGCTGGGCTACTGAAGGTGAGGATGGGCATGCTGAAGGGAAGGTGCTTTCTCAGGCAGCAGAACCAAACAGGAAAGCACCACCACAGCCAGGACATGCCACTGTCTCCACTAATGGAGTTGCTGCTAATGACGGTTTGAAAATCCTCTGGCTGATGGTAACATACTACAGGCAACAGCACTCTGCTGGGAATTCTCTGTCTTACCCCCTTCAGCAACAGCTGCCCTTAAGACTCATTCACCTTACCTGCTCTCCCACTAACCCCATGATGGCCCTCCTCTGCCTCTCTGTGAGGTAACAGAAAGGGCAAAAAATAAAGAAACCAAATTAAGAGAGATTTTGCCAGCAAGGACAGACAACTGGTCTGCATAACTTAAACGCCAGCGCCCTCTGGTGTTGAAATGCTAGGCTTGCCTGTCTTGACAAAACAACTTGCACTAGCAGGTCAGCAAAGTAGAAATAGTTTCTGAGGGCTTCGCTTTTTAAAAACTCTATTTCCCTCGGAGAGCTACACATCCATCTTCATATGCAAGGGAAAAAATCTCAATCACACACCAGTAAAACAGATAACATGAGACAGTGACTCTGAAAGTGCTTTCAAAAGTCAGGGGCACAAGGCAGGCTAAGAGAGGCAGCCACAATGGTCACACTAGAGGTCAGTGGTGTTTACCAGGAGGCTGTAGACCAGCAAAGAAAAGCAGGTGTGCCAACTAGAACCAAAAGAGATCTGACACGTATTTACATCAATGTGGCCAAAAACCACCCAAGGCCCCCACTCCTTCACTACAGAGAAAGCAAGGTGAAGGCCAGTAGTCCTGGGCTACCAACCTTCTCACAGCCCTGGCTACCCTTAAGGCCTCTGTTTCCATGGTGCTTTTTACTGCTCCTTTTTCCTGGTGTCACCTGGATGAAGCTGTGTTAAGAAACACAGCATCGTTGCCAGAAGCTCTTATAAATAAAAGAACAATCACTACGACACTCAGCTAATCACCACATACCTGCTGAGCACCTATTATGTGCTGGGTGGCACAGCAGTAGCAGCACCATTCTCTTAGGACAGACGGGGTGGGGCTGGGCACACTGACCTTCATCTTCTATTACACACTCTACTGTCATTTAGGGAGACTTTGCCTCTTTCCACCCTCTATATAGCTCAGATTAAAGTTAGATTGTAACAAGGGTGGGTCAGGCTACAGGGAATTCTTCCAAAGCAAGCCAACAACCTGAGAACAAAGATGAAGGCATGCCTGAGGACACACTTAGATCCAGATGTGCCATAGGAATTTATGTTAGGGTAATTTGGCCCTGCAGGGTAAGCCAGGGCAATGGGCCGATTGCATAACAGGTCAGGCCATGCTGGGAGACAGAGAACAAACAATTGTAAATAGGAAACTGCTTGCTTGTGTAACAGAAGTAGGCAGAGGTAGGGGGCAGAGTGACTGATTGTAGAGTCTCAGAAGAGGATAAGCATGTCAGTGTGTGGCTCATTGCGGTCCTGCTGAGCCAGTATCACTAGAAAGAGATTTGGGAGTCCTGCTCACACTGGAACCATTGCTCAGGGTTTTCCAAGAACCATAACTGCTGCTCAGCAGTCCTCAGACAAGAGCTCAGAGTGAATCATCAGCTCACCTTCCACATGTGGAAGGCAGGAGGCATTTGTCATGGTCCCTAGGCATTGCCACATGGCACCTCAAAGGATCAACAAGAGCACTCCTATAGCATTTGCTCCCGCTCTCCTTTCTAGATCTTTCTTCTTCCTCAAGGTACAGCTCAATCCCCATCTCCTGGCAAAAGCCTTTCCTGACCACACAGCCTTGCTGTCTTTTGTTTTTGTGGGTTTGTTTTTGAAACAGTGTCTCACTCTATAGCCCTAGCTAGCTAACAAGACTTCAGTGGCTTTATCAAAGCTCATGGCAACCTCAGACTCCTAGGTTCAAATGATCCTCATGCCTCCCAAGTAGCTGAGGCTATAAGCACCTACCACAATGCCCAGCTAATTTTTTTTTTTTTTTTTTTTAGTAGAGATAGGGTCTTGCTATATGGTTAGCCTAGTCTCAAAGTCCTGAGCTCAAGCAATCTTCCCATCTCGGCCTTTCAGAGTGCTAGGATTACAGGTGTGTGTAAACCAATGACAAAAAGTGAAGGGCTCAAAGATACTGTTGAACTTCTAGGAATCTTTCTTCTATAATTATTTACACATACATGAGGATGTTTATGGTAGCATAAATTAAAATAGTGACAACACAGAAACAAGTAAATATCCATCAAAAGGGCAGTACTTGAATGATCCATAGAACAACCATAATGTGGACTTTTAAGCAGTTGTTTTTTTGGGGGGGTATGAAAGGTGTTTATTGGTGGGGGAGGGAGGCTGCAGAGCGGCACCAAGGAGGAGAGAAAAAGAGAAGAGAAGAGAGAAAAGAGAAGAGGGGAGAAAAATGAGGCGAGAGAGTGGAGAAGAGGAGAGAGGGAGAGTAGAGAATAGTGAGGGGGAAGAGGGGAAAAAAAGCTAAGCAGTTGTTAAGAAGAATAAAATAAGATTTCTAAGTACTGCCTTAGAAATACTATAAGACATATTGTCAGAAAATTATAGAACAATGCATACAGGATTAAATATGTATTGAGTGCCAATGTGCAGGTTCTGTTCTTGGTGGTGGGGCAACAGCAGAGAACAGACAAATCTCTGTATCTGTGGAGCTTATATTCTATCCTAATGGAGAGAAATAGAAATATATAAGTAATTTAGAGCATTAGAAGGTGGTAAGTGCTATGACTAAAAAGAGCAGAGGAAGTGATTGGAGGTAAGAGATGAGAGCTTCATTTTCTGAAAGTGGTCAGGGTAGACCCCACAGAAAAGACAACCACATTTGTGGGGTGGGGGGTGGAGCTACTGGAGTAGTAGGCAGCCCCTAAGGTGGTTCATAGTACCCACATCTTGATGCAATTTCCTCCCATTGAGTGTGGGCTGGACCCAATGTTTGACATTCTCATGAGCACAGAATGTCAAAAGCAATGTGATACTGTTTTTGAAATTAAGTTATAGAAGACTGGTTTGTGTCTTGGGCATTCTCTCTCACTTGTTTGCTCTGAAGGAAGCCAGCTGAAATGTTGTGAACTGTCCCATGGAGAGGCCCACATGACAAAGAACTGTTGTCTCTGGTCAATAGCTATGTGAGGAAGCTTGGAAGTGGATCCTCTTCCAGTCCGGCTTTCAGATAAGACCACAGCCCAACTATCAGCTTGACTGCATCCTCTGAGACAGTGAGTCAGATGCATTCAACTAGGTTGCATCCAGATTTCTGACCCACTACAAACTCTGAGAAAACAAATATTGGCTGTTTTGTGTTAGTAAGTTTTAGGATTGTTTGATACACAACAATAGACACTAATGCACTGTGAATACAAGTGTCCATGCAGCAAATGTGTATAAAAAAGCCTGAAAGAACCCATTGCAAAATTTTGGTAGCAGTTAAATCTAAGGGTGAAAGTGGAAAGAAAATATAAAGACTTTTTTTATGATCTAACTTGAGTCTTGCTTGAATCTTTTACAGTGAGAACAGTGAGGATATATTTATGTATTGTGCTCTTTACAATTCTAAAAATAAAAAGAAGGTATGACAAGGGGCCTAGTTGTTAAAAATAAAGACATTTTCAGAACTTCTGAAAATTAAAAAATTATTTGTTATGTTTTTGGTGTTTTAAAACTATCCAAAATACCTTTTATAAGAAGGAAAGAATGGAAGGATAAAAGGAGGCAGACACGCCTTCATGTTTATGGCTCTGCACAGCCACCACGAGGTACATGGCTAAGGTCACTCTGTTACTGTCCTCAGAAGGCAACAGGGTTATGGAGGTTAAAAGCAAGGGGCACCAAGCCCAGGTGACCTGCCTGTGATCCCTGAGCCAGACAGTAAGTGAACCAGCACAGCATCCTTAACTCCTAGCCTGTGACCACCAACCCCAAAGGGGCCTCCTCGGTCATTACTTCCTACAGAGTTGGTGATGCCCTGCCCCTTAGCACACCCAGAACAATCTCGGATCAGAGTGGCTGTTCAGATAGATCTCGGAGAGGCAGGAGCTGGGAAAGTGATTCACTAGGAATGTCCAGGCCACACCTTCCCAGAGACACCTTCCTCCCTGTGCTTTGGCCCTTGTCCAGGTAGACAGGCAGGTGTAGATGGTCCACGCTAGACAGAGAGAGAAGAAAACAGGGATCCTGCAGGTGCTGCAGGGCCAACTACAATCCCCGTGAGCAGATCTGGCTTTCCTGTGAAATTCTCCCTGGGTGTCTGATGACTTCAGTGTGAGCATGTTGAGATGTGAGCGTGGAGGGCAGTGGGTGAGAATCCTTGATCTCCTTGAGAAAAGGAAATGGCAATCATAAGGTATTGGGCATCTTTTCTTTCCAGGAATAACTGACTCCATGTGTCAGAAGAAAAATAAAACACAGGTGGAAAAGGGCCCGAGAGAGGCTCAGCCTGCCAGTGATCATGAGGCTGGAGACGGTAACACCATTAAAGTGGAGAATGCAAAGAATCCGAAGGCCCCAGAGATTAAACAATGCTAACATCCGAACCTTGGAAACTAATGTCTGCACTGTTTAACAATGTGCTCAGATAGAGCCATGCATGAGTCTGGAGAAAGAATCACACAGCAGGTACACGAATCATAAAACAAAACAAAGAAAGAATATATTCTGCCTGTTTGCTTAGTTCCAGTGTTTTCCTGCCTTTGGTTAAGGAGCTCAGCTACCTAATAATTTTGAGAGCATCCTCCAGGGGTCTGGCCCTCGGGCAGGGGAAGGACAGCCTCAAGGACATAGGCAGCCCCACGGTTCCCTGCCTTATGCCCTGTGTCCACTCTCACCAGTCCTCCATTTCTTTGTCAGCAAAACAGAAGTAATCACATTCCCTTTACCTGCCGATAGGGGACCATCCCTCAAAAAGTATACACACAAGACTTGAACCTGTGTGGTTTGGGCAATTTTAGGCCGTGAGCAGAGTGATGAGGACAATCTCATGGATCACTCCTTGTAGACCTGAACTCTTGAGAAACCTGTTCTGCTGAAAATATCAGAACCCATTCCCAGGAGTGGGAATGGCAATAAGGCTGAAGCCAGAGACCAGCAGGTCAAATGGCTGATCCCCAACCAGGACTCTAGCCCAGGTCTAGTAAAGGTAAAAACCCAGCTGAGCCTTCCTGAGCAGGAGGGATAGACAGGTACCACTCTGAGCCAGGCACAGGCCTCATTACCTGGATTTCACATCCAGCTCCGTGGGGTCTTGCTGAGAGATCTATGCAGGTCATCAAGTCTTGATTCATCTTAGTAATCGCAGCCACAGAAGTAGGCTTAGACCTGGGCATAAGCAGCCCCTAGGTCCATGCCAGCATCTTTTGGCCACGACCCCTCTCCAGATTTCTGACACACAGCAACACTGAGAAAATACCAGTTGTTTTATACCAATAAGTTTTGAGATAATCTGTAGTGTAGCAAAAAATACTAAATACAGCATGTGGATAAATATCCATGCAGGCAGTGTACATAAAATGGCCCAAAAGGAGCCAGAGCAAAATTTTAGGGTAAGGAGTCTGCAAGGCCAAAAAGAGTTAGGGGAAAACAAAGATTTCTATAGAACCAGGAGATTTTTTAGGGTAACCTCCTCTGTATGATACTATACTGTTGGATACACGTCACTGCATGTTTGTCCAAACTCATGGAACCTACAATACCAAGAGTGACCCTAAGGCAAACTACGGGCTTCGGGTGGTAATGATGGGTCAGTGCAGGTCCATCAGCTGCACCAGATGAGCCACTCTGGTGGGTGTTGGTGGCGGGGACGCATGTGTGCGGGAAGTGGGATACAGCAACTCTGCGTATTCCGTAACATTTTGCTATTGTGAACTGAACCCAACACTGCTCTAAAAATTTAAGTTTCTTAATTAAAAGACGTAGGGTCACCACAAGAGGAGAGTAGCAAGAGGAAAACAGCCAAGTCACAACAGAGGAACACAAGAGGAAAGGTCTGGGCACTTTTTCTGGGGACTCTAAATTCTAAACAGTCTTTGTCTTCCAGCTTCTGGGTGGCCTGACTCCCCTCCAGGTTCCTGGGCTCCTGTGAACAGACATCCTTGCTCCAGACATCCTCATTCTCCCCCTTCTTTCTTTGAACCCTAGAGAGAATATTTCCCACCCACTGAGGGCTAAATACACTGTCCCTGGGCTCCGCCTTCTTCCAGGCCCTACCATGGCCCTACCAGCAACGTCTGGGCTGCTTTCTTGAAAGATCAATATTTATGAGACGATGATATCTTCATTCAGAGTCCCTAGATAGATCAATCATTAAGAATTTACTAAAAACCAGACATCGCCTCATCAGAGTCCCATCCAGAGCAGGCTCTGCTTCCCAGTAACCACACTCATCTTTCCAAAAATGCATCGCTCCTCTGCTAAAAACATTCACAATTGCTGCTAACTTTCTTTCATCTTCTTCTATTGTTTTCATCTCTCCTAAACAGTTTCAGCCAAGCCATTTTGTTCAGAGTCCCATGCTAGTAAGAATACTCTGAAGGGAGGCTGGATTGGCTTCCCTCTCGCCTCCAGAGTGGTGGGAGGCTCACACAGCCACTGGGTGTTGTCAACAACACATCCCCCTGTCCAGGTCAGGATGTCTTCACCTCTGCAACAGCGATTTCCAACCTTTGCTCCCTGTGCCTTCCCCACCCCACTTCTCCTTCAACTTCAAAAAGGACCTCCTATTTCAGAAAAAAGGGAAATTGCCTTACAATGCCCTCAACAGATTCAAAACTTCAGGAGATCATTTTGCCCACACCTCTCCTTGGATTGCTATACCCTTGACACCAGAAACCCATCTGCACACCCAGGCCTGGGCCCCAAGTTCTCCCTCCATGGCGGGGGGGTGGTGGTGGTGGTGGTGGTGGATGGTGATATTTATCTTTCTCCCCAAATCCTAGTCCCCTCCTTTTCCCTGCTGTGTCAACAGTCCCTCCTCCCTCCTGGCTCTTCAATCTCTCCTTTCCCATTGCCCACATTCTGGAAGTGCTTCTCCTCCATCCTCTCTTCAGCCTGTGCACATGGGCTTCCATCCCACTGTTTACTAAGACAGTGCCTGCCGAGGTCACTGGTGACATCCTCGTTAAATCCAATTTCACATTTCACGTCTCATCTTAACCTCGTGGGAGCACTTAGTACCACTGGCTACTTTTTAAGTTCTAAGACTCAACTCTTTTGGCTTCCGTGCTGCCGTTCTTCGCTGCTTTCCCTCCTCTGGGGCTGGGTCTCCCTCTCACTGCCCTGGCTTGCTGGTGAACTCTCCCTCCCTGCCCCATCCCCAGTGTGTTATCTTTGATTTTTCTCTCTTCAAACACAAGGCACTTAACCCTGGAGAATGACATCTACTTTACAGCTTTAACTACTACTTAGATATTATTAAGTCCCAAATTCTAAATGCCCAGGCTAGATAGACTCCTGGCCCCAAGTGTCAGTGAGAACGTCCCCTAGCCGGATGGCTCCGATGTTTTTCCCACAGTCGTGTCCCCAACTCACCTCTACCTCCTCTGCCTCCAGCCCCCTGTCCTCCCTGTGGTGCCCCCATCTCAGGAAATAGAAGCATCATCCTCCCAGTGGGAGCTCGTCACTTCCCCCAATAAGTTACTCCTCTCACTCCCACATCAGCCATTACCTTACTTCCCATTCTTAAAATTCCTCGCTGGGATTCCTTCACTTACCGATTTGTCTGTCCTCTGTTTATTTTCTTATCACCTATTTTTCTAATTTTTCTGCAATGGTTATTTATTACCATATTTAGTACAAATAAAACACTATTTTTAAATAATGCCCATGCGATATCCCCACCCAATAGTGCATGGTTGTCCAAACTTGTGAGCAGGCTGAGCCAGGTTATAAAACTGGACACTCTCTTCCGACCCCCAAAATATGTTCCCACCTCCCCCCACATTATGTGCCATTCTCGTACCACTTAGCATGCTTATCAGAGTGGACAGGTTATGTGCAGAACGGGAAACCAGGAACTCGAGTCAAGGTTCAAATCCTACTTCTGCTAATAAGCTGTGTGATGTGAGCAGTTACTTAGTCTCTGAGCCTCAGTTTCTCACCAGGGACATGGAGGTGATAGCACCTATGTCCCCAGTCTATGAAGGATCAACAAGGGACCTTAGGTGACAGTGTCCTAGCACAGCTCCTCCCACAGGGAAGCTCTCAACCACGGGTCATGACCCCCCTGTTCGCGTCCATTACTTTCACAGCCTAACTCCAAAAACTTTCTTCCCTTTTGCTCCCATGTATCTTTTCTTAAATTATTTCTTTATTTTTGTAGACTCATTTTGTCTCCCCACTTGTTAACTGTCTTAAAAGGCGGCAGGAGAGGGTCACACCTTCTCCTCCTCCTTGGTGCTTCCCACCACACAGTTTTGGGTGGTCTCTGCCCAGAGACTGCTTAACAAATGCTCAGAATTACCACTGAGGGCTTGACAAGGGCACATGCTCTGTCCTAGGCCAAATCTGGAACTTCCTTCCTAAGCTACAAGGACAGACAAGGATTTTTTACAAAGAGGAGAAACGGGGGCAGGGCTGTTACAGGTTCCGAGGGTGGGGCAGGAATCAACTTACCTTTACACTGCAAACCCTGCCGCAAGAGGCCCCAGAGCAAGGACCCACAGTGGTCGCAGAAGGTGGGGACCTTGTAGTTGTGGATACCAAACTTGTGGGGCATGTTGACGCTGAACCGCTGGGAGCCCACCTGCAGGAATGGCAAGACACAAGGTCACCGCCGAGCTCCTTTCTGCCCCAGAGCGCTTGTCACCAGACTCTTACAGAACTTCTCTCCCAGAGGCTGTGTGTCCTTGTAGGTTGCAGAACCCAGAGCTTGGCTCTGAAAGCCAAGAAAACTTCTCTGTCTGAGAAATAAGACAAAGAAAGCCTCGCTCCTGGCCCGGCCCTCATTCCTGGCGCCCAGGCCAGGTTCCCCCACCCAGGCCTCTGAACAACCCCAGCACACAGCCCTCAGCTTCAGCTGCTCATCTCATGAGCTGTCACTGTGCCTTCAATGCTGCTTTGTGCACAGAAGCCCCCCCCCCCCAGACAAAGGGTCTTCTGGCAACTCAGCGGTGGACACAGGATTGGATACGGTGTCATGTGAACTCAGCCCAGTGTCACTGAAATTGTCAGACATCAGTTAGGACTAAAAACAATTAGGATAAAGATGGCTAAATATGCAGTGGTGACACGCAGAAGGCTCAGGTGTCAGTGCTGACCACACGCATAGCCAGGTACCTTATCTCAGGCCTCCCCATCCCATTGTGGGGGCAGGCCCATTGTCACCCTGACCTCATGGATGAGAAAATGAAACACAGCGAGATTAAGGATCATGCCTGTAAACCAACCAGAGGCAAAAACAGGCTTCCGTCCCCACAAGTGTGAATTCAGACCCAGGTTTTTACCCACTATCAGTCTCTTGCTGAGTATTTTAAAGGGGTAAAGAGAAGGTGGCACGATGGAAGGGGAAGGAGTCGGGGACAGGAGCCAGGTGTGGGACCCGTGGGCGAGGCTGCCATAAACCATCTGAGGGTCTTGGTCAGGCTTCTTGACATCCTGGGGCCTTGGATTTCTCACTGAGCAAATAAAGATGGTTCCCCAGCCCCAATGTCACAGAATGATGGAGTCAACAGCCAGAAGCAGGGGAACAGGTGGGAAACATGAAGTGCCCCACAGAAGCGAGGGGTCTCCAGCATGGGCCACCTCCGTGGGCTATCCCTGCCCCTCCGCAGAGCGACCCTCTGACTGTGTCTCTATGGAACAGCAAAGGACATCACTCTCGCTGCTCTGGGGATTAGGGAGGGGATGACACTCAACAAACCAGCCAGGCCTTGGCTCCCTGGTGAGTGAAAGGCTCCCATGGGGACTAAGGAGAGAAGAGACTAAGGCTGGACAGGAGCATGGACTTGAAGGCAAGCACAAAGTCACGTGCACTCCACATCAGCGGACTTCATGCCACATTCCCTATCGTCCAGCTCCAAGGAATAGCTGATCCTTTTCCTGATCTAAGCTCTAGACACTTGGGCTACCAGTTAGGGTCTTTCCTGGGTACAGAATTCCTAGGATTTATTAAAAAAAATTATACTCCCTGCTGCTTCATAGCTCAGGTATGCCTATTTGTGAATATAGACACATCAAGTCTGTAGTGGCCTGCCTCACAGCTGAGGATGGGTGAGATCACTGGGTTCACTCTGCTCCTGCCAATCCCAAAGACATGGCACATCTGAGGATACAGTCCTGGTGTCCCAGGAATGGGCTCACAGAGGAACGACAGACTACGGTGGGAGGTAGGGAAGCTGTCCTAGGTGACTAAGAGATTCAGCACGGGGGTGCAAAGCACTGTGGAGGCCCTCCATTGGGACCACTACAAACTCTAAGGCATCAGAATGGTGGGAGGAGAGGAAGGAGCCCACACAGGAGCCGGGCACAGAGTCAGACAGAGACGCCAAACAAAGATGGATCGCCTGCCGGTCAGGAGCACACATACGCCTGCTGGGAAGGCACGAGAAGCAAAGGGGTGTGCGAGACTCGGAACACAGAGTGAATAAAAGAGCAGAAAGACAGAACTGTGAGATTAAAAAAGAAAAAGAGGAAAGTGACAAAGGGAGGCAGAACATTCCTTGGTTATCACAGCTGGCAATGCAGGGAGGGGGTGAGTCCTCAGCTGACACAGACACAAGATGGGGGAACTCACTGACAGGGGCTCCTGGTGCCAAATATTTACGGAGCCCCACCTCAGGGCACCTTTGATGGGGGAAGGCATTAGAAGCGTGGTATTCAAGGCTACCTGTGTAGGATGTGTGTGCACAGGTACCACACTAAAGGTGGTGACAGAGAATGAACTCCAAGTTTGGTCTCTAGCAGAGGGCCTGCCCATGGCCCCAGTGGCCCAGACATTCTGGCACTATAGGAGACTGACTTTAGGAAGCATGAGATGGTGGCAGGTCTGCTCACCTAGGAAACCTAAAGCCTCCCTTCTTCAAGCCTTGGCAATTTGACCCTTGGGCTACCTGCCAAATTGGGGGACACAGCTCACTGGAGCCTTCTTTGCTTGATAGGCCAGGAAGGACGGTCAGAAAACTAGGTCACAGGTGAAGCTGGGTTCTGGCATTTCAAATGTCAGCCCTTCAACCTGAATGGCAGGGACTTTTATGGGACTTTTCTCTCCAGGGAAGAGTAGAAGAGCTTCAGGAACCTGCAGAGGCCCACAGGTGATGAGACCCGTGACATCCTTGAGGGTAGGACTCCTGTGCTCTTTTACTTCCATGGGACATGGCACAGTGCCTGCCACACAGGACTTTGCCAGTAAACGTTCATGGGAACATCCACAGGAAGGCAGACAGGTTGACAGCAGGCCATCTCTTGCTTTCACTTTCTTATAAAAGTCATGAGGCTAACAGGGTACTTGGGGCCATGATCCTAAACCAAGAAGTCAGGACACACAGGTGCTGGCTTGCAGTTGTAACCATGATGGGTGACCCCTGTGAACTTTGGCACTCCAGGCTCAGTCTGCCCTGCAGGGGCATGGAAGGCTCAATATAAGCCTTGTCCCTTGGTTCTTTGCTGAGACAGTATGAAAGTAAAGAGACAGAGGATGGGAAATGCCTCAGATACCAAGACGCATTTGGTTGAATTAATTAAGTAATTCTTTTTTTTTTTTTTTTTTGAGACGGAGTCTCAAGCTATCCCCCTGGGTAGAGTGCCATGGCATCACAGCTCATAGCAACCTCCAACTCCTGGGCTCAAGCGAGTCTCCTGCCTCCACCTCCCAAGTAGCTGGGACCAC
>CAUYQV010104412.1:0-13171 GCA_963574575.1 Galagoides demidoff | reverse complement strand
GCCAGGTTGGTTCTGACCCTAACATGACCAAGGCTTTGGCTGGAATAGCGTTTAATGTGTTAAGGAATTAAGGTTGACTTTATAAGGCCAATAAAACTGGCCAGATACCCATCAGTGACCTTTCCTGATCTGTGGTAAGTAACGAAGGTCACTTGCTGACAGGCCCGGGAATGGAAATGTGCTCAGGGACCTCAAGAGAAGAGGAATTTACCCAATGCATACAGGTAATGGCATTGTATGAAATAATGGCACAGATGAAACTTGGGCTCGTGAAAGGCTTTTGAGAAGTCCAGCCTGAAAATTCCTTATAAAAGGTTCCAGCAAAACCCCCCTGACTTAAGGCCCACATGGGAACGGAGAGTTGCACACAGATTTCTGCATGCCCTAGAAGTTTCTTTATGCCTTGTTTAAAGATCCGAAGTAACAGCCTCCAAACAGCAAGGCCAGCAAGGGCAGGTATTCAATCTACCTTGTTCCTCCATAGCCTCAGGCATCATCAGATAAGAACAAAGAAGTAATGGCTAACATGTTCTCCATTAAGTTATGTTAAATTGGGTTATGTTGATAGGGGTATGTTAAAAGGTGTATGTTGAGTGGATTATCAGATTACTAGGAGCTAATCATGAGATAGTCACATGATGTTCAAATGGATCAATGAGGTCATTGCTGTATTGTGCACATGTGCAAAATTTCCTATATAAACCAACCATAAATAAAGAAGCTAGCCATTTTGCCTGAGCGAGCAGATGGTCACCTTTATTTAAAACACAATTTCAATGAGCGTGCTTACTCTCCGCAACATCGGTCTTCCATGAGACCCATAAGGCAACACACTATTCTCCAACAGTGTTGAGGTTCATGAAACCTCTTAGTTACGTGAACACTGAACTCCTTGGTCTGGGAAGAGTGTTAGTGAGCAATTTCAATATTATCTGGAGATTAGTTAATACTATTGAATCAATGTTAATTTTCTTTTAGTAACTGTACTATGGTCATACAGGATATTTTACGTAAGTTGAAACTATTTCTAAATTAAAAGTTAATAAAGTATAATTATATTTGTATATCTCTGGATTTAGTTGGGTTATATCTTATATATGCTAGAGAATACTTTCCTATGAATCTATAAACTTCTATCCTTCAACTTATTTTATTTATCTTTTTTAAAGTATATTTTTATTGAGGTAAAATATACATACATAACTTACCAGCTTTACTATTTTTAACTGTACAGTTAAATGTCAATAAATGCATTTATATCATTCCCAGCTACTGGTAAATAATCTACTTTTTGGCTTCATGCAATCCACCTTCTTGTTCATGCATATGAGAACATGATATTTATCTTTCTGTCCTGGCTTATTTCATTCAACATAACTACAACCAGTTCCATCTACCATGCTACAAATGACAGATTTTTATTATTTTTTATGGCTGAATAATATGCCATTGTGTATACCTACCACATTTTCTTAATCTAGTTATCTGTTGATGGACAACTAGTTGATTCTGTATCCTGGCTATTGTGACTGCTGCAATAAACATGAGAGTGAAGATATTTCTCTGGTATATTTACTTCCTTTCTTTTGGATATAAATCCAGTATTAGAATTTCTCATCTTAGGGAAATTCTATTTTTAGTTTTTTGAGGAGCTGCCATACAGTTTTCTGCAGTCTCTGTACTAATGTACATTGCCAGCCCCAGGGTATGAGAGTCTCCACATCTTCACCAGCATCTGTTATTGTTTTTTTTTTTTAACTTTTGTAAATAAACAGTAGCTACTATTCATCTTTCAGGGATTTCTGGTCTTTTTTTTTGTTTTCTTCTCTGACACATATTGGAAGAATAAGAGTTGTTTTGGCCAACAAATTAAATTCACAAACATTAGGAGAGGTGATATGCAGTACCACAGAGAAGCAATAAAAGTCCTCACAAAATCAGCATGTGGCCCGAGGGCCACAGGTTGGACACCCTTGCTTAGATGATGACTCTGAACGTGGAGTTCCACATGAGAAGTTGTGTGATCGAAGTCTGTGTATGCTGATGCTCCAGTTCAGTGGTTTTCAGCAGGGAGAGACTTCGTCCTGCAGAAGACAGTTTGCAGGTTCTGGACACATTTTTTTTACAAACAGAAGAAAGCACTACTGACACCTGTCAAGGCTGTTAAAAGTTGTATGGTTCACAGACAGATTCCACAGTAAAGAATTATTGGGTGCAAATAACTGGTACCACTGCTGAGGAATTCTGCTCTAGCCAGTGACTGTTTACCTCTCTGAGGTGCTCACGGGGCTCCAATTTGAAGGCATCCTACTGTACATCTGAGAGTTTATGCCTTGCCCTCTCAAATACATGTGCCAATGTTAATGAAAAGTTGTTTCGTCATGTTTCGTGGTGTTGTGGAAACAGAACACTGTTTTGTTGTGGTGTGGAAACAGAATATAAGCACAACTTTAATTGAATTTGCATTAGAAAAGGAATATGCTGTGTAACAGCAAGCACAAATATTTTAATCTCTGTTCCTTTCTATTTTGAATGTGTTTTTCTTCCTAGTGGACTCCTTGTATTTCAGTGAATACAATGTTATAAACCAAAATGATGAACACCGCATTAAGAGGGTAACAGTGCAAATACTGGCTGCAATGTCACCGGCTCCACTTCAGAAACACCAGGGTTTTTGCAAACTGACTAGCAGCCCATCTTTTTCAGGAATTCCTGATTCTTCCCCACTTTGATAAATTCAGTGCCTGCTCTTCCAACACAAATTCAAGTGGTTCTTGAAAGCTGATCCTCTCAGGAGACTGCAAAATACAGTCACAGCCCTGGTTTGGATACTGAGGATGCCCCAGATGCCTGGGTTCACATTCCGACTCCACTCTTCATTAGCCCTGTGTTTTTTTTGGGCAAATAAGATTTTGTGCTGTGCTACACTGTCTCTCTCTGTAAATTTAAATCAAGGGTAAATTCCACCTCCTAAGGCCGTTGTGAAGAATAGTTATAAGAGCACTTAGAATATTATCTGGCACATTAAAAGGTCGAAGTAAGTCACTGCTGTTATACTGTTATTGTTATTATTATTGAAAACGAGGATACTTTCTGGCAGAGTAGTCAGGATTAGACTCAATCAATGTACAACCAGTCTTTTAAAAGACTCTGTTTCACCCACAAAGTCTTTCTGTAGATCACCCAGGCAGACATGTAGACCTGGTGTGTTTTTAACCAGATTATCAGGGTCCATCCACATCTTATGTTTTTTTCCATGCGCATTTTTCATTCTCTCTGGGTTCTCGAAGTCCCACTTTCCTGGAGACCTAGTCATGGACTTCCCAGGACTTTTCCTACTGCTGGACACACACACATAACTGCTAACATTCAATAGTAGCATTTAATGGTTATCGCTTAAAAAGTAACAAGACCATAGAGATAATTTTGAATTGCATGCATAATTTCATGTATTTATAAGACTTGATCTCAAATTTATAGCTGCATAAAATGTGAACCACAAAAGCTGCCTAAAGTTTTATCGCCATATTATTTTGTATTTGTTTCAAAGCTGGCCATCTGGGACCCTCCTTCTGCTGAGAAAAACCTCCATTTACCCACTTCTAAATGGAGACATTTGTTAAAACCTTCACTTAGGGAACCTGAGTCTCTAAAATGTGATCTTGTTTTAAACGCTATAATTAAAGTGCAATTATTCCTGTCTAAAATGGGATATAGTAACTAAATGCATGCACTTTGTTCTCTATCTTACAAACCAAAACCCACTTTTAAAAGTCAAGCCCCTTTCTATTTTTATAGTGCCGAAAAACATTACTTTCTTTGCATTTTGACATTAGTAGCTAAGGTGCAATGACAATCCTTTCCAATAGTAGTTTGGATAATTTTATAATGTCAACTATTTTCTTAAGTTAGGCACAGGTTTTTAAAGTTGATTCTAATTTTTTTTTCTTTTCTTTTGTTTCATCATTCATTTTGCACAAGGGTAGGGAAGCTGCAGTTTGGGGGCCACATGTGGACTCCTGGATCCTCAAGTACAGTCTTTAGATTAAATACAAATTTTACAGAACAAGTAAATGACCTGGAGGGCCACATGTGGGCTAGAGACCACAAATTCCTCACAGCACAATAGGACGAAAGTGAAACAGGTACACAGTATGGAGTGTTGCCAATCAAAAGAACTCTAAATATACTTCTTGAGAAATACGTTACGGAAAATATTCTGATACGACGCAGTTTCCTTTACTATGAAATTAAATAGTGGGTCCATAAATATCCAATAAAATATATGATTTTAGTCATATGTCAGTCATCTTGGATTTAATATTTTTCTTAAATTAACGAACATCAGGAACACATGGGTTATTGTCGAAAGTATAATTTTGCTGTAACTGGCATGGTGGGTTTTTATATTTTCTATTTTTTACAGAGTTCAGGTTAAGCAATTTTTGAACTGATAGACTTTCTGAAACAATAAAGAAATGAAATGAAGCCTCGCCATCTATCCACGCGTCCCACCTGGCTACCTACCCCCGTATCTATCAATCTCATCTGATTCAGTTGTGTAGAATGCTCTTTAGAATCCTGGTACAGCCACATGCTTTTCTCAGGAATAATCTTTTGGCTGTGTCACACCGCTGCCTGTCCATGCCATTTACCATCCTGGGTGTATACTCTGAGTTGAGGTGCCCAAGTACAATGAACCATACCTAACTAAACATCATGGTCAATGTTTTAAATAATAGCATTTATTTGTGAATGAATATTGAGATCAATGCCACGACGTAGGTAGGTATTCTTTTCATTCTGTTTTACCAGAAAATGTAAGTCAGTTGCCAACAGCTAGTAACTGGCAGAAGTAAGAACTAAACCCGGAATATGACCCAAGAGTCTCCATTTGAACCACCGCAAAATGCGTTTCTTCCTCGGGGTTGGGCAATGCTGCTGGAGGCAGGACCCCCGACTAACACTGTGAAGTAAAGACTTCTCAGTCACCGTGACAGAGAGGGGTCACCACGATTCCTCAACAGGCCGTCCTGTTCAGTGTGTCGGGGGAGGGCATTCAAAGAACACTCTAAGTAATCAACACTGATGTCACATTTTAGACAAAGCAGAGCCCTCTGTCCACCTCATTATCTAATAAAAATAATGACAACTTCAGGGCAAGAACTCTAAAAAAATGTATAATAAATTAATGTAACTGTAGACTGAAAGATATGTACAGATGCCATGCTGGAACCTTCCCCAGGAGCCTTTGTTAGAAGAGGTCAGATACGGGACACTGGCAAAGCTCTCGGGGCACAGAGTTCAGAGCAGCCAGTGCTACTAAGAAGGGAACATATTCCAGTGCAAGAAAATCAATCAACAAACTAATGCCACTAGGAAGGTATTCTTTTCGTGTATGGTATGTTATAGACTGTGGACTAATTGCCAGTCTGACTAAAGTGCCAGTAAAGCAGTATTTATAGAAAAAAAAACTCAAACACTTAGATTTTTACTTATATTTTCAATTGATTTTTCATTAGAGTTTGTGTTCATTACCATTTTATTCTCTATCAAGACCAAATTATGCAAGATTTTAAAGGCATCTAAGAATCACTCACATAATACCCAAATCGAAGCTATATAGTTTTTTTTAATGCCCGCAGAAATACTGTCAGTTTTTTCAGCAATTTGTTTTATTGTTAAAATTTCACTTAATAAAAGTTTTTCAGGAAGGTCATGGTTTTACTACTAAGATGAACTCCATCAATTTTCAAATATTAGAAGAAATAATTCGGGGCATAATATAAAATCTACTACTACTACTAATATAAAATCTATCTACTTGGATACATTATTTATCCTTAGATGAGCATGCCTGATTCAGAATCAAGGTATCATTGATAACAACTAAGGAAGTCAACAGACACAAATCATAAAAAATTCTTTTCAAAGGGTAAGGAATAATGAATGAGTAAAATAATTATAAGATAACCAAAACTTTAGTATACGAAGGCATTCATCAAAATTGAACTCTAGAGAGTGCAGTGTATTATTATTTCTATAAAACATCTAAAATGTTTAGTGTCATAAAAAATAAACACACATGCAGAGTCATTCCTGCCCCCAGTGAGATAATTATCAAATTCTATAACAGTTCAGAGCATTACTAAGTGTAAAAGGAAAGAAATTTACTTCCCAAATGTCTACTTTACTTTACAGAAGGCTGACAATTTAGAGTTGCTGTTGGTTTGCAACAAAGAACTTGTCCAATGACCTCTCAATACTGATGTGAAGCTGGTAGATGATCCAGTGACACCCACGTAGGAGAAAAGCTGGTTTCAATCCAGGTTTGGGGTAGGGGTAATGAAGGGGGGAGGGGGTTGGGGTGCTCTCACTGAATGAGCACAGGGTGGGGGTGCTTCACACACCTTTTATGTGTGGGACATAACCACAAGAGGGACTCTACCTACCCAAATCAAACATTTTAACCTGGGTGTTCATACCCTCACATCAACAAATATATTTACTTTTCAAACAAATAAAGGAGACAGAAAAAAAAAGTTGAAAAGCTGGTACACTGGATTTCAAATGCAACAGTCTGGCCCAGAACCTACACCCTTATAACTGAGTATTCTCCTGATAGCCTATGAAATGTCTCTGCTTCTTACACTTTTCTGGGATGTCCTGGGAGGAGAATGCTGTTGTCCCTCTCCTGGGGATCTCTGGGAAACCACATTTACAGTTCCAGCTCTGTGGACATGTCCGGGGTGGTTATCCAATGCACAGAAGAGATTGCCCAGGTGCCAAGGGCACATGCCCGTCTCCACCTGGGTCTTCTATTTGGTATTTGGGGTCACTGGGAGGAAGGGAACCCCTGATCCAGGGAGAACTCTTCAGGCTTGGTTACCACAATACGTTTATTTTTGGAGAATTGCTATTCCCACTTCAGTACACCAGACCTCTTATTTGTCAAGGGCATTCTTTCTGGTTTCTCCTTAAGTTACGATGTGTTGACTGCTATCTTTGTTTCATTCTAAAAATAGTATGTGGGTAGGATGTACTATTATTCCCTCATTCCTTCAATAAAAGTGACTTCCATGTAAAAAAATAACTTATCAAAGTAAAAAATTATACATATTAATGTGTATACATTCAAATACAAAATATTCCTTTTATCTTTAAATTCACGTAAATCTTCAATGTTGACTTTACTACAGTTTCGTACAGGTGGATACAGCAGTCGCCATTTCATTACTTTTCCCTCACACCAGTCTACACTTTGAAAACCCAATTTTCTCTCTTCTATTCCTCATTTGAATTTAACAACCTTTTGTAACTTGATGATTCCCATCCACAAAGGCATATTTTTTTTTTGTCTACAAGTCGCAAACTCTGATACCTAAATATCAAATGCCCTCCAAATCCAAGTCAAAGATGAAGAGGTCTTCTACCATTAGACTATTCAGAAAATTTTCATTTTTAGCAATTTGTCATATTCTGTCCCAGGATTATTCTATATTCATGAGAGTATGTGTGTGTGTGTGTGTGTCCTATCAATGTCTAGAAAATATTTCTTTATACTTTGGTAAACACTGTAAAGATGTGGAACCCTCACGTCAACTGTTCTACAGAGTGTACACACGTGTGTGTGTGTGTCTATGTATTCACAGACACATATATATGAGCTAATATTTACAAATATTGCAGACATGTTATATTTTAACCTTCTAAATCGTGAGTCATAAAATAAGACAGATATGAGAATACTTAAGGGTCATTTAATCTAAATTACGGTAGAAATACATTATACAGCATCCCTCAAATATGATTTTCAAATTCTATTTCCCACAGCCATCTCCTCTATTACGCTACTCATCTCACTGCCACATAGCTACTGTTTTCAGAAAGCTACATCCTCTGCTGAAACAAAGCGAGTTTCCCTTCATCCACCAATCTGGTTCTTTTTTTGTGAACATTAAAATCAATGTATTAAACAATTTCAACCACTCTTCCCCAGGACAGCTCTTCAGATACTTGAGACAGCTATCAAGTACTCTCCTAGTAATCTCTTTGTCAAAATACATCCTTGTGGTCAAACATTTCTTATATGGCATAAATTTTAGACAAGAAAATCAGGAAAAGATTGTCATTAGTAAGACTTCAATGCTTTTCCCTGTAACATCAATAGAAATTTCTCCAAAAATGTGTTTATATGTTTATTGTAATTAAAATTATTTATGCTACTTTTTCTATATATTAGACACACAACAAAATGATCCTATTTAAAGTCATATCATGTTTAGTTTTTCAATTCAATCAATATTGATTTCTAAAAGATATTAAGAAAGTGAAAATTGCTTAAAATTAAGGAAAGAAATACTGAGATTATTCCACTCACGAACTCATAATCTAGTGCAGAAAGAAGATGATAAAGAATTCTGAAGAGTATGATGGAAATAGGCTTGGGTTGGTTTAGTGACAAAAATAAGCAAATGCAAACTAGTCCAGAAAGAATAGTGTGAATGGGGATTATCAGCTGATTCTTAAATCATGAATATAGTATTCTAGGTGGATAAAGACGAAACAGTAGCTAAGCGTTGCTCAGGGAAACAAGAAATAACACGTGTAAAGATGTGGAAATATATATGTTAGAAAGGAAGGGAAGGTGACAGAACAAGTAGTTTGTGTTGCAAAGTCAGTGAGTTTCTGTTTGTGTGTGTGTTTAGGAACCGGGTCTCTCTATGGTGCCCTGGCTGGCCTCAAACTACTGGGCTCCAGTGATTCTCTTGACTCAGTCCTCTGAACAGCTGGAGCACAGGTGCACTGCCATGCCCAGCTACATGGTGATTTCTACAAGCAGCAAGAGTGATGTCTAAACAAACGTCAAGGCATGGAGTACAGAAATGCTGCTAAATAAAACTTAGGACTTCACTAGCAAACCATGGGTGGATAGAGAAAAAGACGCAGCTGAAGACAATATTGTCACATTTGTGTTCATGCAGAATTGACTCTGATTGCATCTCACAGGGCAGGTAAAGTAACTGGAAGTAATCCACCAGGAGGCAGAGAAAATAACCAAAAGCCTCCGGAGACAGATCAGGATGGTAGGAATCATAACCAGGACAGGAGAGAAGGGAACAGAGAGAAAGAGAGGCACTCAAGAGAGATCTGGAAGGTAAACCGACAACATTTTAGGCATAATTGAACTAGAAACGTGGTGTGGAAGATCCACTTTTCCTCTTTGGGTTGGCTGCATTTTCTTGGGATGGGGTATACACAGCATGGCCAAGTTGACATGGGAAATGATGAATTATAATTTAGATATTTGGGATTTTCTATCCCGATGATACGATCAACCATAATTAAGTTCTGTTTAGAAGGAGCTGGAGCTCGAGATATAGATCTGGACTGAAAAGAAAAATCTGGGAATCAGAATGGGGGACATGAAGCCGTGAGGAAGCACCTGCTGCTCCCCCGTAAGTGACGGAGGAAGAGAAGAGAGTTGGGGCTGGAGCATCAGAGGACACAGGCCTTTTGGAACCAGCAGAGTAAGAGAAGCCCAGGGAAGTGGTCAGAAAGATAGGACAGAAAGCAGACGAGGTCAGCAGGTATCCTGTTTATTGAAAGATTGGCAATGATCTCGACAAAAACAGTGAGTGGGACATCGTACATTTAGTTTTCAGGCAATATTGAATATTCAAGTAATAAAATAAATGTATAATCTCCTTTCAAAAAATGTACCTTTCAAATTTAAGAAGGACAAGTGGTGGGGTAGAGTTGCTATCAGAAAAGAAAAAAAAATAATAATTTACTCCAATGTTGTTCAGGGTTTTGTAAACTGGGTAAATTTTTTATAGTCAGTGAATTGTTCATTTTTAAAATTTTTTTATTTATTCATTTCATTTATTTATTTCTTGAAGTTTTTGGCCAGGGCCTGGTTTGAACCCGCCACCTACTGTGTATGGGGCCGGCGCCCTACTCCTTTGAGCCACAGGCACCGCACCATTTTTTTTATTATTATTAAAAGACAGAGTTTAAGCTTGAGTGAGGCTATATCCTGCTGCTATTCAAACTCTTAGCAGACTGGGATACACTAACACACACACACACATCATACATATGACCAGGGCACCTACAGGAAATGAGATGAGGGCAGGGAGAAGACAGGTGTGAGGACAGACGCAGAATGGAGCTTCTACACCTCACAGAACACGAGGAGTTCCTGTAACCACCAGAATCTATAAAGGGACAAGAAAACAGTATCCTCTGCAGATTTCAAGGGTACTATGGCCCTGTCAATATTCTAATTTTAGACTTGTGGACCCTGGAACTATGGGATTAATACATTCCTATTGTTTTGAGCCATCTGGTTTTTGGATTTTTTTGTTGTGACTTCCCTAAGAAACTAATATATCCATTCACTCAGAAATATTCATTTAGTGCTGTCTCCCTGCCAAACATAAGGCCAAAAGGTAGAAATACGGACAATAGCCATCGTTTATGTCATCAAGGAGCTTACATTAAACGAGAAAAGAAGCCAAATACATATATTATTACAAATAGTGATAAAAATGTTGAAGTAAAAACTATAATGAGAGATGACCATACAGAGGGTCCTATTAGGATTGAGTGATCAAATATCTTCCTAAATGCATAAAGTGAAGGGGGAAAAGACACCACCTGGACTATTCTGAGGAAGACACGCTCTGGCTGGAGAATTGGCATCAATTAGCTGAGCTGGCTTCAACATACTCGGTACATAGTTCCTGGGATGGAATCATGACTGTATGAGGCCTCTGTTGGTTCTTGCTACCGTAACAAATTATCTCAAGTTCAATGACTTAAAAGAACATAAAATGCATCATCTTATGTTTATGAGGTTCATAAATCCTAAACACAATATGTGAGCAGGAGGACTGTGTTTCTTCTGGAAATTTGTGGGAAGAATCCATTGACTTGCCTTTCGTGGCCTTTGGAGGTCACTGGCTTCCTCAGCTCATGAGCCCTTCACCCCCCATTCTCAAAGCCTGCTATAATAGAGCACCTCAAACCCATCCTTCTTTCTCCAGACCTCTCTCTCTTTCCCTCTCCCTCCCTTGCTCTCACCTCGGCTTTGATCGTCACATCTCTTTCTCTCCCTTCCATCCTGATCCTCTTGCTCCCCTTTTTAAGGACCCTGGTGATGACACTGGGCCTATCCAAGTAATCCAGGATAATCGCCACATTTCAAAACCTCAGCCAGTGACATCTTCCCGGCCTTGCTGGCCATTTAAAGCAATTCTCATATACTCTTGGGGTTATGAGGAGGGCATTTTGTGGGAGGTGGTGTGATGGGCATTAGTATGTCTACCACTGTTCTGGGCTGGCTTCCATATCTGTGGGTTACAGGGAAGCCCTACCCAGGACCCCTCTCCCCTCTCTGATGCTTGAGTATTGCATGATTCTCTTATTTGAAATAAAATCATCTTAACTACCAGGGAGTGGAAACCAAAGAACAGTTGAATAATCAGTGCAGAAAGGGAGAAAAAAACTTAATTAATAAATAAATAATAAGATTATCAAATAACGTGAATGTTTATTTGGAGATTTGAAGTTGAAGACAACAGATGCTGAATACCAACTAACTGACGGGTGTTTTCATTTCCTTGGGAATATTTAACTGCGTTGGTGTAGATGTGGCTAAAGAGATAGCAATTATTTTTAGACTTCAGCGTCTTCCATAGCTGGGGATCTGGCAGTGCTCTTTATCCCAGATTTTAAAGAAAGTTAAGGATACTTGTACTTACAGCGGTCTGATAAACTTGGTATACTGAGGTGATCTTACCACCTTAAGTGAATGGATCCTTAATATAACAATAATTTTGGTGCCTTAAGAGATATCTATATATTTATATACTAGAGAATTTGTTGAAAAGTAGACATCATTATAATTCAAAAATATAGAAAATTAAGTTGAAAGATACCATTGACAATATCACCAAATGTAAAATAACTAGGATAGGGATAAGAACAGCAAGAACAAACGTAACTTTAACAGAGTCTGACTGTAATCTTCCTTTTCTTCTGTGTCCGGGACTAGTGGGCAGCCCTCGTGGGTGGGTGCTGTGAAGATGGCCCACATGACCCAGGGCATCTGCAGGCACCACACCTGGGCCCTTCACTCTTTGGAGCTACGTACATCTTGTGTTCTCGTCCATAATAATCAGCTGGGCCTAGAGATGGTTAGTCCACAAACACGACCCTTCACAACTACATCACAAATCACTTTGCTCACTTTCTTCAGTGGTTGGTGATGTTTAGATAGTTTGGAAACACATTAGTATCCTGTGAAATTATATTTCTAACAGAATTAAAATCCATAAATCTAAGAGCCTTTGTTTCTCAGTCTGAGTAAACAAATATAGAAATATCTACTAAGAGCCAGGTGAAGTCACGGCTAAGTCCTGGGCCATACCCTTTTTCTTAGTCAGTAAAACCTGAGAGGAAGAGGAGACTATGATTGACAGAGGACAAGAGGTTGAGATGGGTCCTCAACAGAATAGAGCTGGACAAATTCCACGTGCCCAACTGAAATGGAAGAGGAATTACAACAAACTGAGAACAGGATCACTTTTAAAAATCAAATCCATGTAAGACACAATCGTAAATAATACTGAATGAGAATTTACAAAATGTAAGTTTGTATCTCAACTCTACTCTATTGTAAGTGCAAGTACTTGACAGTCAACTTAACTTTTACAAGATTCTAACCCTAGCCTTAACTTTAATTTTGATTTGAAGGCTTTAAATTTATTTAACAAAGAGGTCCAACAATATTTGTCCTATATAAGACTTTTTAAGCATTAAAATAATATCCTATCTATAAAAGTGTTTGCTTATTTATTTTGTAAAACTTACTTCATATGTAAGATATGGTCATATATTAGAGGAAAAGTTTAAAAAGTATAGTACGGCTCGGTGCCTGTGGCTCAATCGGCTAAGGCGCCAGCCATGTACACCCAAGGTGGCGGGTTCGAATCCCCAGCCCGGGCCCGCCAAACAACAATGTTGGCTGCAACCAAAAAATGGCCGGGTGTTGTGGCGGGCGCCTGTGGTCCCAGCTACTTGGGAGGCGGAGGCAGGAGACTCGCTTGAGCCCAGGAGTTGGAGGTTGCTATGAGCTGTGATACCATGGCACAAGGGGGATAGC
>CAUYQV010104411.1:0-36807 GCA_963574575.1 Galagoides demidoff | reverse complement strand
GCCTAGGCTCGGCGCCTGTGGCTCAACTGGGTAAGGCGCCAGCCATGTACACCTAAGGTGGCGGGTTTGAATCCCCAGCCCGGGCCCACCAAACAACAATGACGGCTGCAACCAAAAAATGGCCGAGCGTTGTGGCGGGCTCCTGTGGTCCCAGCTACTTGGGAGGCGGAGGCAGGAGACTCACTTGAGCCCAGCAGTTGGAGGTTGCTATGAGCTGTGATGCCATGGCACTCTACCCAGGGGGATAGCTTGAGGCTCCGTCTCAAAAAAAAAAAAAAAAAAAAAAAAAAGAATTGAAGCCTAGTCGGGCATTGTGGCAGGTGCCTGTAGTCCCAGCTACTTGGGAGGCTGAAGCAAGAGATTCCTGTAAGCCCAAGAGCTGGAGTTTGCTGTGAGCTGTGATGCCATAGTACTCTACCAAGGGCAACAAACTGAGACTCTGTCTCTAAAAAAAAAAGAATTGAAGCCAAAAGAATTCCACAATCCCTTTTATAAAGTGATTTCTTTTCGTAGTTTAAGTACTCCAATTTTGTGGCTCCGCAACTGTAGCTCAGTGGCTAGGGTGCCAGCCACATACGCCAGAGCTAGCAGGTTCAAATCCAGCCTGGGCCTGCCAAACAACAATGACAATTGCAACAACAACAACAAAAAATAGCCAGGCATTGTGGCAGGTGCCTGTAGTCCCAGCTACTTGGGAGGCTGAGGCAAGAGAATCACTTAAGCCCAAGAGTTTGAGGTTGCTGTGAGCTGTGACACCATGCACTCTACCCAAGGCAATAGCTTGAGACTCTGTCTCAAAAAAATAAGTACTCCAATTTTGTGCAGAGAGGTGTAACTGGAAATTCCTCCCTTTGAGGGGACTCTGAGAGCAATGCTAGTCTGTCCTCATCAGGTTTCCTTCTATGGGCATCCCAGCCTGCTGGGCACCACTTGAGGACACTATGAAAGAGCTTTGGAGGGGGCACAGAGCCCCAGGAGTGGTAAACAGTGGAAACCAACAAGAACAACAGGCCAGAACCAAGCTAAAGGGAGCTAAATGATCCCATTCCTGCTGTAGCACCCATAGAGGCTGCTGCGTGTACAGCCAGTTACTCACATTATGAACCTCGCCTTTCTTCTCATAAGCTGTCCACACTCTGCAAACCAAGGTTTCTAAAAGCAGGTACTAAATCAAGGCTCAAGGTCCATCTACCTACTTGACAGGATGGTAAAGACTGAATGACTGAATGTGATAACTTGAGGCCCTCAAAAAAGGATAAAGTGCTGCTTAGATTAAGCCACCAAGATCACCACCTTAATATTCAGGGCTATTTACTCTGCTCCAGCTTGACAAGGATACAAAATAATAATATTAACAAGCAACAGTTGAATGTGCAATGTGTTGGTACTATGTAAATCTCAATGCTCACAACACCTCCCTGAAATAGGCATTCTTCCACATTTTACAGACCATAAAATTGAAGCTTGAAGAGTTTAAGTAACTAACTCACTAGGTTTGAAGCCTCATTTTTTTGACCTCAGAGCCCACTCATTTAACCAGATCTTAATTTAAAGTACTATTGCCTTAGTTTGGATTTCTCAGAAAGCAGAACCTAAGGAAGAAGGTTATATAGTGCTACTTAATCAGAATGTGGATCCCAGTGAGCAGGAGTAAAGGAAGGGGGAGCAGGACAGGGAAGTAGTGAGAACCAAGTCAAGGAAGCACTGGGGAACTGACCACTGCTGACTACTATTGATTGCTCTGTCTGTGGGACTTTGCCCCCAGGAAGTCATATCAACTGCATCTCATTACAGGGGAAACAAAGGGCAGAATGCAATGGCTTCCACCCTCTATTAGTCTTCTAGGGCACTAGCTCCTCTACACCTCCAGGTTGCCTTAGGTGGGTGTGACCAGAGCTGAATATCTGGGTGGGATCAATAAGAAATCCCAGTACTGCAAGTAAGAGCTGTGTGCATGAGCAGAGGGAGAGGGGCTGTCAGTTTGCACCTGAGATCAGGCAGAGTCTGTGCAGAGAGAGAATACCTGAAGTATTCTGAGTACCATAAGATAGTTCTCATGCCTGTATATTCTGTTGAGAGACTGGATTGGATTCCCAAATGGAGCAAAAAGTCAGAAAGCACTCACATGAATGCCATAGAGCCATCTACAACTCAGAAATCATTGATTGCTTCTGAAAGAATTACACCATCTTTACCATAGGATTTAGAGTGGTTCGGGGTATATATACTCACACTAACCTGAACTCATCTCACAGAGTGACATACACATGATCTAACTCAATACTATATAACTGTGAAAGCAGCTCAGAAAACACCCCCTTCTGGGAAGTCTTCTCTAATTCTCTCCCCAACCCCTGCCCCTGGGTTAGGAACTCTCACATGTTCTAATAATGTACTATGCAGAGATCTCTGCCATTTCCCTTCTCATCTTATAATGATCTGCTTATGTGTCAGTCTTCTTCCAGTAAGTAGACTGTGAAATCCTTAAGGAAAGGGACTGGTGTCATAGGTCTTTGAAGCCCCAGCACAGCACTGTATAACTTAGCATGCATTAAATACTCAGGGAATAGTATGTAAGGAAGGGGAAATTGGAGCTATGAGAGGAGCAGAGGCCTAAAATGGTCATCGTGGGAGTGGGAGAGTGAGCAGGCCAGAGACCCAAGCAAGAGTGCTCAGGCAGTTCTGAGGGTCCATGGGAGGTTGGCAGCTGAGAAGTTATGATAGAAATTGTCTATCCACCTGTGTGACTTTCTCCACTATCCCCTAACTGGAGAGGAGAGGGTAACTTTAAATCAACTAGTGTAGATTTTTTTTTTTTTTTGAGACAGGGTCTCACTATATCACCTTGGGTAGAGTGCAGTGGCATCACAGCTCACAGCAACCTCAAACTTTGGGGCTTAAGTGATTCTCTTGCCTCAGCCTCCTGAGTAGCAGGAACTACAGGCATCCGCCACAATGCCTGGCTATTTCAACTAGTGTAGATTTTGATGAGTACCATGAGCAGGAGGTCAGAAGATAATAATCTAACAGAATGTTAAATGGTATTTCCAGCTGTTTTTGAGTTTCAGCTGAGACCCCAATCTATGGATAATGGGATATAAATGTTTGCAAATTCAAAAGAGTGGTGGTGTCAGACATTCATATTCAGGACTTGCAGAGAAAGGCAAAAACCAGTCCTGGAGCCCTTAGCCTATTGCCCTTCTCTAGGCTATAGAGAAAAGATGAAATATTTTTTCAGAGAAAAATTCTTTAAAGAAAATTGCAATAGCTTTAGTCCCAGCTACTCGGGAGTCTGAGGCAAGAGAATTGCCTAAGCCCAAGAGCTGGAGGTTGCTGTGAGCTGTGACACCACAGCACTCTACTGAGGGCAACAAAGTGAGACGCTGTCTCTAAAAAAAAGAAAGAAAGAAAAGAAAAATGCAATACAACAATGCTATTGCCATTCTGGGAAAAAAGCATCATGACATTTTCTCTCACCTTATCAAGGGAGAATGGTGTAAAGGTGGTTGATGGTCACTGACCTCAAACCAAATGAGAAGCTCTTAGCCCAGAAGTCTTATGAGGCCTGTGATAGGCAGATTTGCCTTCCCAGTGACCCCATATCCTTGTGTAATCACCTTCCCTTGAGTGCAGACCTATGGATAGGATGGAATATCACTCCCACAATTATATTACATTAAATGGTGAAAAGGGATTTTTTTACAGATGTAATTAAAATCCCTTATCAGTTGAGTTCATCAAAGGGAAGATCAGCATGAGTGGGCCTGACCTACTCAAGTAAGCCCATAAAAGAGTATCTAATGGTCTAGATGCACTCTTGCTACTCAAGAAGAAAGCAAATAGCCATGCTGTGAACTGTCTATGGGGGTCACATGGAAAGGAACTGTGGGTGGCCTCTAGAAGTTGAGAGTGGTCCCTAATTGACAGCTAGCAAGAAAACGGGACCTCAGTCATATAGCTGCTAGGAAATGAATTCTGCCAGCAACCACTGAGCTTAAAAGAGGGCTGAAAGTCTCAGAGGAGAATCATAGCCCCAGCCAACACTCTGATTTCAACCTGGTGAGTCCTTTCGCAGAGGACTTAGCTAACTCCAGCCAGGACTCCTGACCCCCTTATTAACTGAGAGATAATAAATCTGTGTTGTTTTAAGCTGCTAAGCTTGTAGTAATTTGTCATAAAGCCACAGAAAATGAAAATAGGGCCTAAGCAAAGTGTGGTAAGATTCCTTAGGAGATATTCATGCCTGTCCCCTAGAACTGGAGAATGACAAAGGCCAGCACCTGAATCTTACGTGGAGAAGTCAGGGAGAATAGTTGCCCGAAACCATTATCTGCCATGGGTTGGTGAACAGACAAGCCAGCAGGGTGTGTATTTATTCTGGGCCAACTTGTCCTGCCAAAGTAGCTGGAAATGAGACTTCTCAAAAGGATTTTACCCAAGAGAACTGTCTGCTGGGGAAAAACCCAGCAAACTGGGTTGAAGGTGTCTGTCAGAGGCAAGGGCATAAGAGCTCAGACAGAGATGGTGTTCCCTGGCAAGGAATGTGCGTGCAGTCAAGGTCTGCTGAGTGTTGGGAGGTACTCTGAAGGACCCACAGAAGCCCCCTACAACGAGCAATAAGAAATATGCGTTGGGCAGAAAGACAAATACTGCATGATCTCACCCATATATGGAGAATCTAAAAAGTTGTCAGCATAGAAGTAAAAAGTAGAATAGTGGTTACCAGAAGATGGAGGGAGGGGTTGGAAAGGTGGGATAGTGGAGGATTGTTCCATGGGTACAAGGGTACAGTTAGATAGAAAGAGTAAGTTCTGGTTAGTACTAACTCTGTAGCAAAGTCAGATGACTAGAGTCAACAGTATTACATATTTCGAAATAGCTAGAAAAGAGGTTTTTAAATGTTCTTATCACGAAGAAATGGTAAGTGTTTAAGGGGATATAGATATAAATAAATATTCTAATCACTCTGATTTGATCATTACACAATTTACACATGTATCAAAACATCGTATTATACCCCACAAATATGTACAGGTAGTATGCATCAATTATTATAAAAGGCCTTCACAGGCTGCCATTCTTCATTTCTTTGGGATGCCACGCCATTCTCTCCTTCCTTTTCTCTTTCCCCCATCTTCCCCTCTCTCACTCCCTGCTCTCTGCTCTCTTCTCTCTCTTTCTCACCTCTTCCCCTCATTCTCTTCCCTTTCTGTAACATAAAATAAACTTATTCTTTTGTATTCAAAGAAAAAAACAAACAAAATAAAATAAGCCTTCACAGAGAATGCTGATGGCCAGGTAATATCAACACAGATCAAGTAAGAAATTGCCCATGGCCAGAGATATTTGCAATATCTAGAGACATTTTTTGGTTGTTACATTCGGGGACAAGTGGGCTTAGGTCTTTCTACTGATATCTAGGGAGTGAAATCCAAGGATGCTGCTGAGCAGTGTATAATGCACAGGGCAGCCCTCTCAACAAAGAATCACACAGCCCAAAATGCCTGTAGTGCTGAGGTTGACAAATCACTGATCCTTTCTCTCCATCTTTTGAGGAGAAGGGAGTCAAGGGGATGCTAGGTCAGCAAAGCAATCAGAACATGCATCTATCATCACAGTTCACTGTCCTATCTGTGTGCAGTTCATAGTCTCCCAAAACAATTACAATAATACCAAAGATCATGGATCAGAGATCACCATAACCAATATAATAATATTGAAAAAGTTTGAAAATTGCAAGAATTACCAAAATGTGACAGAGACACAAGGTGAACACATGCTGTTGGAAAAGTGGTGCTGACAAACTTGCCTAATGCAGGAATACCACAAAGCTTTAACTTGTAAAATAAACACAATAAAGCAAAGTGCAATAAAACAAGGTATGACTGAACTGATGGACATTTTAATAGCCGGAAATGAGACTTCTCTGTTAACCATGTGTGACCAGAAAAACTTAGGAGTTTGAGATACCATTAGGGAAGAGTCAGGGCTTCTATTTAAAGGCAGTTAGTTGGCAGAGAAACCATCAACGGATTTCCCCAGGGCTTCCCACTGGGTTCAGCTAGTTGGATAAAGCTGTTACAACAGTAACAGATTCAGCGAGAAGATAGTAAAGCTGAATGGTTTGAAATTCCAAGAAACAAGGTGTTTTATAAGAGGATAGAAGTCTCAGTGAGGAGTTTGGAAGATTCCAAGAGATGGAAAAGCCCACAACATAAAACAGAAAATATTCCCATTGTCTTAGGTCAGGTTCCCTAAAAGCAGAGCCTGAGGCAGGGATTCGTATGCATGGAGACCAGTGACCAAGTGTGTTCAGATGAAATCCTTCTATTCATTTCCCAGAGCCGCCATAAACTAACAAAGTATCATAAACTAGTGGCTTGAAATAAGAGAACTTTAATGTTTCACAGTTCTGGAGGCTAGCAGTCTGAAATTATTTATTTATTTATTTATTTGAGACAGAGTCTCACTCTGTTGCCCAGGCTAGCGTGCTATGGCTTCAGCCTAGCTCACAGAAACCTTAGACTCCTGAGTTCAAGTGATCCTCCTGCCTCAGCCTCCTGAGTAGCTGGGACCACAGGCACCTGCTATGACACTGGCTAATTTTTTAATTCTTAGAGAAAGGGGTCTAACTCTTACTCAGGCTGTTCTCAAACTCCTGAGCTCAAGAAATCCTCCTACCTCAGCCTTCCAGAATGCTAGAATTACAGGCATAAGCCACTACTCCGTTTTTATTACATGGATACACAGAGAACTTTGTATAATGCTTAAGTCAGGGTGCAATGCCTTCATTGTACCAGAGACAGGTGGGCCCCAATCAGAAGTTTCTGATTCAAGAGGTCTAGGGTGGGGCCTGAGAATTTGCATTTATAACATGTTCGCAGGTGATGCTCTGTGGCTGGTCTGAGGAGCACATTCTGAAAAGCACTAATGTAGGGCAATTCCTAGAAGGGGCAGTTGTGGGTAGTCAGTGGCCAATGCCTAGAGCAACCAGCAGGTGGGAGAGGTACACCGGATGGTACAGGGAATCTGGGCAAGGCATCAACAGTATGGCAACTACATCATCCTTCTTCACAAACTCAAAGTTCATGGGGAAAGGGAAAATAAACCCGAATGTCTACAGGGGAATCAGCATCCTGAGAGCCAGATTTTTGTTACAGCCAAAAAGAGAAGAAAGCACTAAGAAAAGCAGTGTGCAAAGAGTACCTATAGCTCTGCAGACTGTCAGGTTATCTGGATTAAAAAAACAGAAAAAGGAGTTTCTACTTTTTAATCCGTGAGAAAAGTGGGTTGTACAGTAATGATGCAGGTGATTTTAAAGCTGCAAAATCATTCTTGGATCTCCCCCGCATACCTTGTGACCAAATTGACTACCAAGGCTAATTCGCTCCTTTTTTCAATCTATGCAAGTCATTGAGTGGCTGCCAACCATGTGGCAATACCACTCAGTCCTTCAGAGGGCGTGAAGAATTCCCTCAAGTGTGTTACAGTCTGGTTATTTAACTGGTTAGAGACAAAGCTTTATGGTCACTTTAAGCTGTGGTTGAAGCCTAATTATATGGCTCTTCTGGTAAGAGAGTTATCGAAGATTGTATAAAATTGCAGCAATTTTACTGAACCTGAGAAAATGTTCCGTGGTTAGAAAGGGAAAAGAAATTATTTTAAATGCCTTACATAAAAGACAAATTAAAATAAGCAATTTAAAGAAATGGGGTCAAAATAAGTAAAGGGAGCATAGAATGGATTCATCTTGACATCGACAAAGGTTGCTTGAAAAAGAATCTGCGAATAAAGTGTGAATTAATTTAATAGCATCAGACTGAATTTTAAGAAAAAAAAGATGTTTAGAAAATAGCAGAATATCTTTAAGTTAAAAGCAAAGCAAAGTTTCTAAGAACTTCTTTTCACTTCAAGGTAAAGGGAAAGTAGATGGAAAAGCCCACATGAAACAAAAAAGAAGACTCTTTTTAGAGAAGCATATAAGGACTCATAAATTTTGAAATCAAGACCCATATTTTCATTTTAGGCCACCCCCAGGGAGGCCTTATGGGACAAAAGACTTGAAAAGTTGGAAGGTTCAAGCAACTATCATTTTGCATTGGAAGGTTAGTTTACCTTTTTTCTTTATACATATAAAAGAAATATTCATTCTCACTGTAGACATTTTAGAAAATAGGGAGGATTTCTAGTTTTCAATAACTACTGTGTTATTAGTAGTAGTAGTACTCTTAAAAGTATGAAGAAGAAGATGATTTGTATCCCTGATCCCACGAGGGAATATATAAGTTTATCTTCATTATGATTGAGGTTATGTTAGTTTTACCACTTTGTGTCCAGTTTTTCACTGAACATAAAATCATAAACTTTTCCAATATAAGTAGTCTCTTTTATTTACATAAGCTCTTCTTTACATATTTGCTACTATGTCACAAGGAGTGTTACCAAGAAATTTCAGGGTTCCCATACTGGTATCAAAAGCCAGAGCCATATCCGGGTACAGTGGCTCATGCCTGTAATCCCAACACTCTGGGAGGCTGAGGCAGGTTGATTGCTTGAGTTCAGGAGTTCAAGACCAGGCTGAGCAAGAGCAAAACCCTGTCTCTACAAATAGCCAGGCATTGTGGTGGGCACCTGTAGTCCCAGTTACTCGGGAGGCTGAGGCAAAAGAATTGCTTGAGCCCAAGAGTTTGAGGTTGCTGTGAGCTATGACACGACAGCACTCTACCAAGGGGGACAAAGTGAGACTCTGCCTCAAAAAAAAAAAAAAAAAAAAAAAAAGCAGAGCCAAAGAAGCCTGTTATATTTTTATACCAATGCCAGATGAGACAAGCATGGGAAGCAACAATTATATCTGTTTTGATCCATGTCTTGCAATAATATGTCCATGTTTTAGAAACTCCTGATCCTGCTCTATAATTTTACCAAGCTCAAGAATATGATAAATGAAACTATTTTAAATATTGCCGACTAGTTTTAGCTGTCTGTACCTATAAGCGTTTACGTTGGATAGATAGAAACACACATAGATGGATAGATAGATATGCCTAACATAGATACAATTCTTAATCCTGCTTTTTTCAAAAATGAAAATATAGTAACTTTGTTAGGTTTTCCAACTCTAAAAGAAGTTTATGCTCTTTACGAAGTGAATAAACTAAATCAATAGAATAAAATGAAATAAATAGAAAATACAAATTTTCTATTTTTTTAAAACATAAAATAATCACTAAGGGAATGTTTTAAAACATAAAATAATCACTAGTAATCCCAGTATCCAAAGATAAATATTGCTAAGATTTTTTACACAGTGAAATAGTATCATCTCTTTAGCTAACTTGCTAAGAGAGTACAGCAAAGTAGTTAAGAGCAAAGATTAACCTTATGACTACGTTAATGTACACAGCTATGATTTAATTAAAATAAAAAAGAGAGAGAGAGAGCAAAGATGGTGGTGTCAGTAGGAGGCCTGGATCCAAATCCCAGCTCACTACTCTGTGCTGTTAGACTTCCCTGCCCTTCAGCCTATCGGGCATTAAATGAGTTAATATAGGCAATTAGAAAAGTATCTGACATGCAGTTAGTCTATATATTGGTTAGCTATTATTATGTAGCTTAAGTAAATTCAACCTTACTGATTTGGGAGATAAAATAAAAGGAAAATCTGAATCACATGAGCAAATTTTGTTTATTGTTCACTAAATGAACACATGCCTTGAGTAATGATGAGTAGGACATGGTTCCCAAGGGAGTGGGGAAGTCTAATGTTCAAAGATAAGTATTTAAAAAATAAATAAATATAACTTTTTTTCTACAAAATGGACTCTGAACAGAAGCCAACTACTTAATCTGGCATCTCGGCTGAGGAGACAACACTCTATTCCAGCACTGGGGGGAAACCTGACATATTTGTCCTCCAATGTGGTATATTCTTAAGTTATCATCAAGGGTCAATGTATCTATATGTAATTTTTCCCTTAAATTCTGATATCTAGTATGTCATTCTACCATATATTCAGTTCCTACTGCTGCTATAATAAACTATCACAAACTTCGTGGTTTCAAACATCAGAAATTTATTCTTTCATAGTTCTAGAGGCCAAAAGTCCAAAATGAGTTTCCCAAATGAGTTTCCCTGGGCCAAAATCAAGGTATCAGTGGGGCCACACATCCTCTGGAGGCCTTAGGGGGAAATCCATCCTTTGACTTTTCAGTTTCTGGTGGCTGCGGCTACATTGGTTCAATCTCTGCCTCTCTGGGGCACATTGCCTTCTCTTCTGTTGTCTGTGTCAATCTTCCTATACCTTCCTAATTTAAGGATGCTTGTGATTACATTTAGGACCCACCCAGACAATACAGGATCATCTCCCTGTCTCAAGAACTTTAACCTAATCACATCTACAAAGTCGCTTTTGCCATAAAAGTAACATTCAAAGTTTTGAGGAATTAGAATGTAAGTATGTTAAAGATCATTGTGTAACCTAGCAAAATATCCATTCAAAGTGTGTGTGTCTGTCTGTCTGTCTGTTTGAGAGAAAGAGAAAGGGAGGGAAAGAGAATGAGTGAAAGGAAGCTTCATGGGTAAGTCCAAATTTGTGGTTGGATATGTGTACCATTGAGCCAACATAGCTATGTTCCTAGGTACAGAATAATCTCCAAAGAAAGGAAATTAGTGGCTGCTCAACAGGCTTTCATAATCTGCTCTGAACACACCAGGTGGATCTTAAATTACAATATTTCCCAAGCTTTAGCTTAACAAAGCAAGTTCTAGCTCCCCATCCTCTCCATGTGTTGTTTTCAGTAAATACACATTTGGTCTTGTGTGAATAAAGATTTCTCAAGCCTTGTTTCAGGATCCATATATTCCAACCCATTTGTCTGATTCCACCACCCCCACCCCACCCATACTAGTTTTTCAAATGCTTAAAGGAACAATCAATTTTGCTAATACATGAGATCTAAATTTCTAAATTTTCTAATGATATTAAACCCAGCCAGTAGAAACCAGAAACTGTCTTTTATCAAAATACAAGAATCACATTTCTCTATGCATATTATAAAATTTTCTCAAAAAGAACATGGGAAGGTTGAAAACTGATTCTCATGCCGATGATAATAAACCTCTTTTTTATTTGTTTGTTTCTCTTTAAATTAAAAGGAATAAATGCTTAAGAATTGGTGCTAAATAAATAAAATTATAGCAATGGTACATTTGGAAGGTGATATTTAGACAATACAGAGATCAGAAAGTACCAGAACCTCCCAGTTCATAGGAGCAGTTATACTAGCTAGAGAAAGTTGTGGTTATAGCCCCATTATCTTTTGTTGGTATGAATAATAATGTGAAGGAATATAGACCTTGAAAAATTTCTGAATTCTATTCATTTGACTTCAGAATATGTTATTTTTTGAAACAGCAAGATCACGATCAGGACTGCATATAGACACTGGGTAGAGGAAAAGAGATGGTTGGGTACATGCGCTCAGTTACTCCTGAGAAGGCTCCTATGGCAATAACCATCATGACCCCAAAACAGAAAAGCTCAGGCTGGGCACAGTGGTTCATGCCTATAATCCTAGCACTCTGAGAGGCTGAGGAGCGTGGATCACTTGAGCTCAGGAGTTCACGACTAGCCTGAGCAAAGCAAGAACCACCCGCCTACCCTGTCTATTTCTCAAAATAAAACTCTAGCTGGGCATTGTGGCAGGCATGTAGTCCCAGCTACTCAGAAAGCTAAAGCAAGAGGATTGCTTGAGCCTAGAAGTTTGAGGTTTCTGTGAACTATGACACCATGACACTCTACCCAGAGTGAAAGAATAAGACTCTCTCAAAAAAAATCCAAAAAAACACAGAAAAACTCTTCAAGAAACCTCATTTTGCTAGGAATTAGAATCTTAGGCTCTGGTTTTGGCTTTTCCATTAAAAATCTTAACTGCCTCAAAGTTACATGGAGACTCTCTAGGACTATTCCAGTCAGCTTCATGTGGTCAAGGAAAAAGGTTTGGGAACTACAAAATCTAAGATGATTATGGAGAACTGGATTTATACCAAATATGTACATACACATTTCTTATTGCAGAAATAGGAAAACCCTGATGTACAATGCTTTCATATTTTCTAATTTCCATCCCACTTACTTTTATGAAGGCATAACTCAGCAAAATAAATTAGATCAGGAGTATTCTTTGTTTGGTCTACTTGCATTAGAAGAATAGGCAATTATCAATTCTCAAGTGTTCTGGGTATCTACTGCTACAGAACAAACCACATAATGGCTTAACACAATAACAATTTATTATTTCTCATAATAAATTATGTGCGGTATCAGGCTGGAAGACACAAAATGACATCACTCAGATGACTTGCAGTTGCTGCAGGCTGCTGGCTGGAAGCCCAGATGTGGCTGATGGTTGGAGGCTTCAGTTTTCCTCCACGTGATCCTCTATACATGGCTGTCTGGTCTTCCTCACAGGATGGCAGTAGGGCTCCAGAAGAAAGCATTTCAAGTGTGCAAAATCAGAAGCTACAGATCTCTTGAGGCCCAGCAGTTACAATGTCACTTCTACAACATCCTATTTGTCAAAACAAGTCACAGAGGCAGCCTAGATTTAAGAGTAAAATAAGAGAGACCACATTTCTTGATGAAAAGATTGGCAAAGAATTTATGGCCACCTACCACACTAAAGCCAATTGATAGTGCTGGATAGCCTCAGGGTACAAAGAGCTTTAGCTACAGATAGCTGTTGAGCCAGTTTCAAACTTAGAATTGCTTTTCTCTAGACTTTCTGTTATATAAGAAAATTGAGAGTCTTTATTGCCAAAGATACTGTTGGGTGGGTGTTCTGTTACTTGCAGCCAAATGTATCCTAAATAACAAGGCACTTTAATTTCATCACTGAAAACAGCAGAAGAGGCTGTGCTGGTATGACTTAGCTAGCAGATCAGAGTGAAAGAACTTGCATGAATTTTTTCTGAACAAATATGAGACAATTTTCTAGGGGCTCCAGAAGCACAGACGAGTTTTTGTGCAAATAGTTGGAACTCAAAGTCATCTCATCTGGATCAAATATAAATATGATTTTCAATGGATTCATAGGCTGGTAAGCTGCAGAGGCTGGCTCCAACATTTGATATGGGCAGATTTCCCATAATGACTAGCTGATTATTCCTAATCAAGCTGCCTGTTTTACTACTAAAGTGCCAGTCTACAATGGATAAGGAGATTGAACACATTACTTCCTTCATTGAGAATTCTTGCTATCAAAAAAAAAAAAAAAAAGTAAAATTCTTGGGAGCAAGACATTATTAAAGGGACTTTGCCCAGCAAATGCATGCAGTATAACCTGGCTCTTTATACCCTCAACGATCCCCCAACAATAATATATATATATATATGCACATATAGATATATATGATTTATATTTTGGAAGACTTTATCCCCTATCGCATTTCTAATGCTAACAAACAATTAGTACGGCTATAGCTGACCACACAAGCCAGTGGGTTACCAGAGTTAAGGCACCAGGCTAACCTAATACATATGCTAATCCCATGATTATACTCTGAAACCTACTCCAATGATTCACAGTGAAGAACATCTTTACATCTATAATACATGTGCTGGCTATGAAATTATGGTTCTTTTGACATTTTTTTTCATTTTTTTTAAGACCAAATCTTACTCTGCCTAAGTTGGAGTCCAGTGGCAGAACCATAGCTCACTGTAACCTCCAACTCTTGGGTTCAAGGTATCCTCCTGCCTCAACCTCCTGAGTAGCTAGGACTATCTATACTTGTGTGCCACCATGCTCAGCTTATGTTTTTCTTTCTTTATTTTTTGTAGAGATGAGGGCTCACTATGCTGCTCGGGCTGGTCTCAAACTCCTGGCCTCAAGGGATCCTTCCACTTTGGCCTCCCCAAGCATGAGGATTGTAGAGATGATCCACTGCACTCAACCCCAAATATTCTTGAATAACATTCAGGATGTTATTTAGATATCATTGCCTACACTTTTTTTTTAAAGTCTATGTTTATATAATATAACTATTTAACTAACTTAAAATTTGTTCACAAATGAGAAAATGGTAACTGTCTAGCCAAGCAGATGGTTGGAAGTAAAGAAATGTTCTGCTCCATGCAGCTTCTGATTAGATTTTCAACTCTGCTCAATGTAGCACATTTCTCTTTTTCAGGAGGTAAAAAAATTACTAAATATCTAGAGTTGCTTTTTTAGGAATTGCAATCTATTCAGTTACAGAAATATAAAGAAAAAAACAAAACAAAACATGGTCTGTACAAATTAAGCATTTTGTTTTTCTCACACAAAGGAATTCTGGAGTTAGACAGTTCCAGGTTAGCAGAGTGGCTCTGTGGTGTCATCAGGTCCCAGGTCTGTGATCTTCCTGGTTGGCTAGCCTTGGCTGTTGCTCCATGGTCTCAGGTTGGCTTTCTATTGCCAGCATCATGTTCCTACTCCAGACAGGAGGAATGGGAAGGGCAAGGAGCAAAAAACATATGGGAGTTAAATGTGGCTTCTTTCAGAGCATTTTGGTCATGGGTCCACTGAGGAACTCCACTTTTATATCTCCTCAGCCACAGTGTTGAGCACGGCCACCTCTAATTGCATGGAAACTGTGGGGCAGAGGGAGATTTTATTCACTCCTTGCATTAGTTTGCTAAGGCTGCCCTAACATAGTAGGGTGGTTTCAACAACGGAAATTTATTGCCTCACAATGGTAGAGGCTGGAAGTGTGAGGTCAAAGTGTAGGTAGGGTTGGTTTCTTCTGAGGTTTCTCCACTTGGCATAGAGCACTATATTCTCCATGTGTCTCCCTCTACATATTTGTGTCCTAATCTCCTCTTCTTAAAAGAACACCAGTCATATTGGATTAGAGCCTACCCTAGTGACCTCATTTAACCATAATTACCTCTTTAAGATGCTATCTCCAAATAGAGTCACAGTCTGAGCTACTGAAGGTTGGGACTTCAACATCTGAATTTTAGAGGGATAGAACTCAGCTCACAACACCCCTCCAAATATAATCAGGATAACAGTGATAGGGAAGAAGGGGGAAATTGATACAGGGTCAGACACTGCAATGCCTGTCAAACTTATTACATGTAGTATTCCTTGATTTTCTTTAAATAAAAAAAGACTTTGAAAATTGTACCCAATCTAGTTTATATATTTATAAGCATGATGTATGATGGAGACTACCTAGGTATAATAACAGGCCTGCTTATTTACATAAGGTATTTACTTGCTCATATTTATAATGAAAGACTACCTCAGATTGCCATGAATTACGTCAGGAGTGGTATAGACAATGCCAGCAGGTGTCCACTATGTTTAATAGCAATTATCATAAATAAAGGTGAATTTGCTTCCTTGAGGATCCCTATTTCTAACATTTGCTGAGGTCTCTATAATTCAATTTATAATTGAGCAGGGCCAACTCTTTCTCCCTAACCTTTTAGTGTCAGAAGATTTTTATCTCTCTTGAACTTTATGTGAATTAAGGACACATCCTTGATTTTGTTGTGGACATCTTTCATTTCATTTCTGTTAGATTATCCTTCATGTGAATTAAATGAACATAAGCCACCTGTGATGTTACCGCCTACGTCTATCTTTCAAAAGCATGGGGAAATGTTCTATCTTATTAAAAGTTTGATTCATTAAACAAAATCTTTTGATTTTTTGCTTTGATTTTTTTAATATAACAACTCTGTTGAAATATTCCACATGTCATAAAATACACCCTTGTAAAGTATAAATTCAGCAGTTTTTAGAATATTCACAGAGTTGTGCAACCATCAGCACTATTTAATTCCAGAATATTTTTATCACCCCAAAATGAAACTCCATACCCACTAACAGTCACTCTTCATTCCCCTCCTCCAGCCTTCTCAACCACTAATCTACTTTCTATCCCTGTGCGATTTGCCTATTGTGAACATTTCGCATAAATGGAATCATATGTAGTCTTTTGTGTTTAGATTCTTTCACTTCACATAATGTTTTTAAGGTTTGTCCACATGGTGACATGTATCGGTACTTCGTTTCTTTTTATGGGTGGGTAATATTTCGTTGTACAAATCTTGCTTTGATTTTAAGAGTTCATTACCATCAAGAATTTTGTATTAATTCTATGGTTCCCTGCAGTGACAGTGAAAACCATCTTGGAAATCTAGTCCCCGCACTGGGAAATTCTTAGGGACTTCAGCTATGCTACCTACAAAACAAAATGTTTCTTCCTATATTCTTCAAGGTCTCAGCTTTAATAAACTCCATTGAACCCTAATATTTTTTCCTTAAATAAAGGAAAATATGAAGACATGTGCTTCAATTTTATCTGAACTGGATTTTTTAAATATAAAATGTGGAAATTATATTAAACGTGTTTTTATTTTTTGATTGTTTTCAAAGAACTAAGCCTTCAGGAGGATCTAAATTCATATATGGATAGGTTATAAATAACCAGGCTTGGAGACAAATAATGAAAGTAGAACAGCTGAGGTGATATTCAGTTCTCCTAAAAATGATACATTGAAGAGTAAATACATCACCTCAACATGTGTCTGAAATAAAGAAAGAGGATACTGCTTCGAGAATTCCTGGCCCCAGCTGTTAATGAAGGAGGAATTTATTCATTCAAGCATACACACAGTTAATGTGTGCCCCATTTCTCTGTGAACACATCTGGCTCAAATATAGAAGAATCAAGTAGTCAGACCCACCTGCAGTTTCCCCAATCTACACAAAAAAGACAAGCCACACCCCTCATGCTTAATAACAAATTCTTTTTGCATCTGGTTTAACTGAGCTTGAAAAAGGATGCCTGTTATCAGCATATTGTTATATTCTCATTCCAGAATATTTCTCTTTCATTCAAGTCTCAGGGGACTCTGTGGGTGGGAGTTGAGAGTGTGCATGTCAGAATTGATTAACCCATCACTGTCTATTTTATAGCAAAAAAGATGAAGCACAGCTGAGACAAGAAGTGCAGTGAGAAGAAGTGCAAAATATCTGTGTATATATAAATGAAAATAAAGGGGTTTAAAAGAACATATCAAAAAAGGTTAACAGGACTAGAATACTTTAGTAAGGCACACATGGCAGATAAATTCAGATAAAACCTGCCACTTCAGTGAGGTTTCTGGGAGTTCAGTAGACTGGAATGTGTCAGAATATCTCCTCAAGAATGTACTTCATTCTGCACTCTTTTCCATCAAGAAAGAGGCACAATGTTTAATGGACCTCTTGGGATTTGGAGACAACATATAGCGCATTTAAGCATGTAGTTCCCATCTATTTACTAAGTGATCCTCCAGGCAGTCTGCTTTGAATGGAGCCAAAAGAAAAAGCTCTCCAGCTGGTCTTGGTTTACAAGTCTCTCTTATAACTTAGCACCTCCAATAAAGTTTGAAATGTCGATGGCTGATCTGAAAAACTACATTCAAAGAAACACTGCCCAGAGACTGTCTCAAAAAAAAAAAAAAGAATCACTGCCCAGGCTCCTAGGGTTTCACAGAAAAGCTGTGCCTTCCTTTAAAATAATTATTTTTTTTCCTGAGAAACAGCTTTTGACTTGCTCCTGTACCCTGGTAGAGACTTAATACTTACCTGCATTAGTTGCTGCTGTTAACAAACTACCATATAGAGTAGAATCTCCTCAGTTGACCACCTCCTTAAGTTGACCTAATTTTCACAAGCTGGACATGCACCAATGTATGTGTCAGTACAGTAAGCCTAGTTCCTTGAGCTGATGACCTCCATGTATTGATCAGTTTGTCATACTCCCTTGGATGGTCAACTTACAGAAGTTCTTCTGTACTTAGTGGCTGTAGTAGAGTAAATAATGGCCATCCAAAGATATCAAGTTCTAATCCTAGAAGCTGTAAATGTTACCTTATAAAGGAAAAAGAGTCTTTACTGATTAATTTAAAGATCTTGTGATAGGGAGATCATTCCACATTATCTGGGTGGACCCTGAATGGGGTCCAATATTAATGTCCTAAGAGAGAGGTAGATGGAGATTTAATAGAAGAGAAGAAGATGTACACATAGAGTGTGTATGTGTGTAAATGTGAAATTGACAGCAGAGTGAGGTCCTAAATGTAATTACAAGTATTTTTTTAATAGAAAGCCAGAGGATGATTGATACAGCCAAAAGGAGAGAAGGCAATGTGACCACAGAGGCAGAAATTGAAGTGACATAGCCACAAGCTTAAGGAATGGCAGCAGCCACCACGAGATGGAAGAGGTAAGGAATGAATTCTAACCTAGAGACCACCCCTGGGAAAAGCATGGCCTTGCCCACACATTAATTTTAGCCATACTGATTTCAGTCTTCTGGCCTCCAGAACAACAAGGGAATAAATTCCTGTTGCCTTAAGCTACCAAGTTGTGGCAATTTGTTATAGCAGCCACAGAAAAGCAACACAAATAGATTGCCTTACTATTCTGGAGGTCAGAAATCTGAATTCAGTTTCACTACACTGTTTCACTGTTGGCCAGAGAACTAGTTCTTCAGGGTGCACTAAGGGGATAATATATTCCCTTGCCTTTCTCAACTTCTAGTGGCTGTGGCCCTTAGCTTCTGGCCTCTTCCTCTTCCATCAAATTTTATCACTCTTATCACTAATCCTATCATTATACCACTTTTCCTCTGACTCTGATTCCTCTTGTTTCCTTCTCATAAGGAAGGCTATGATTATATCGGGTCCATCCAGATAGTCTAGGGTAAGCTTCTCTTCTCAAGATTCTTAACTTTATCATATATGCAAAGTGGCTTTTTTTTTTTTTTGCCATGTAAGCTGACATCCACAGATTCAAAGGATCCTGGCATGGATAAATTTGGGGCTCATTATTTAGCCTACCCTACTATCTAACCATCACATTTCAAATTATGATGAAACTTGATCTCCCATCATCAACTGAGGTGTTATCTGATCCAGTAAACACTAAAGTTGCATGTAGCTGCACTATATCCTCAAGAAAAAATACTAGACTCAAGCAGGTTCTGAAGACCCCAACATTTTTCATGGCTTACACTGTCTATATTTGTACTCCTGATGCATGGCCACACCCTCCTTATCTCATAGGTAATTACATATGGTAATTGTCTGGGAGACAAAAAAATAATGGAAAGCTTTCATATTATCCTGCATAATATGTTGGCACCTTCTGTAAGTGGACTGTCTCAGCATGACAGTGCCAATTTTATGCGCCGGGAAGAACAATGAGGCAGATAAATTCTCCCAGCAAGAGGAACTTTCACAAGTATACATTCTCAACCTCATTGCTTAGAAACAGAAAAGTCCAAAAGTATGGATAAACATCAATTCATGAGCAAGGGCTACAAATTTGATCAAAATGTTGAAGGTTAGAAGAAATAAGAATGAAAAAATCATGATAAAGTCATTTTAGAAAGAGTTATGTGATGGTGGAGCAGATTATATTCTCCAGAGATGGACACACCACATATTCCATTCCACATGTGCTCCTTACAATGTGACACTGACACTCCATAGGCAGGCCTATGACTATGGCAGAAGTAAGGTCGTGTGACTTCTTAAGGCCAAATCATAGAAGTCAATACAATCATTTTCTGGTACTCTTGGGAACCCACCTTTGGAACCCAGTAACCATGCTTCAAGGCAGCCAGGCAGCCACATGGAAAAGCCACATGTAGATGTTCTAGCTCCACCCCCACTTGAAGACCTGACCTACATCAGCATCAACCTCCACATATGTGAGTGAGTACGTCTTCAGAGTAATCTGTGTCACCCTGCATTGAGTACAGCAGAGATGTGCTGGTCTCTCTGAGACCTACCAAAATAGCAAAATTCATGAGGAAATTAATGTTGTCTTAAGCTATTAAGTTTGGGATTTTTTTTATACAACAGTGTATAAATCTCTCAGAATTGGCTCAAAGTATAAAATTATTTATGTCTGTTGTGAATGCTAATCAAAAGTCAACCACTGCAGATGAGGCTCTCTACAATCTGGTGAACAAGTAAAATTGTTCTGGAGATGTCAATCAGAGTTTTCCCTAGTTAACCCAGTACTTACTTAGTGGGTGTGTGAATAAGTTGCCATAGCAAGAGGAATGGATTTACTCTCACCAAGGCTGTTCTGGCTACTACCATTGCTAAGTACTCAATCTACCAACAGCAGAAACCAGCAATGAGTCTATGATATGGCACTGTAAACTAGTTGATGGTGTTGAAAACCTTCCATCACAAAGAGGTAGAGATTGTCCCAGTGGAATACAGATGTAAATTGGGCATGATTATTGTTCCTATATTTCTGCCAGTACTACATCTAGAGACTTACTAAATTCTATGTTTACTCAACTACTGAGAAGTTAAACGTACATAAAAATAAATTATATAATAAATGGATGCCTATAGCAATCAGTGATGTTGGCATGTATGCCATCACCCAGAAACAGTCAACCTTATAAAACAATGGCTTATTGAACACTCAGTTATGTCGTCACCTGGGAGACAATACTGAGCTAGGTTGGAATGCTTTCCTATAGGATGTGATACAGGCTCTAATCAAAAAGCAATAAGGAGCTAACAAGAAGTAAAAGGGATCAGATTTACCCTCCCATCTGTAATAGCCAAGAACAAAAAAAGGACAGAAAGTGAGAAAACAGTTTTGAAGACACTAGACTTCAAATAAGGAAGGACAGTGACCCCTGAGACATAGGAAACAAATGAGATAAGCCCTATGACTGCCCCAGTTTACTGGCTTGATAGAGTTTTCAGGTTGTAATACAGGGAGAAGACACCCAGACGGAGCCAAGAAAACTTTCTGAGTTAAGGAGATGGAACTGAGAGTCCAGGGATATCAACATGACAGGATTCACATTAAAATATACCAGAGAAGAGTAAGCTGCACACAGAGAAAACACCAGAGATCTGTAGAAGCTCTAGAAGCTCTCCCCAGATATTCAGCCAAGTAACAATCATCCCACGTGTATGAGATACCTAGCCCATTAAAAAACCATGTGAAAGGATTAGAAGGAACAGTATCTGGCACCCACATAAGGACTGGAAGAGTGCCCACCAGACTAAAAAACTTCATAATTTCTAGGGCATTGGGTAGACTACTTGGAAGGTTCTTGCCTCAGTAGTGGGAAATAAATAGCTCTAGGCTAACCTTAGCTTAGCAAATCCTAAAATCTAGGCCAAAAAAAAAAAAAAATCAAATGGTGTCCAGGAAACTTACCTGTTGAAAAACAAAGTTTAAGAATATTCCTAGAAATATAAAAATATGTAATACCCAATAAGGTATATCTTCCTGTACTAAAGAATCTAGAAACCTATAAACAACATTCCTAGGATCATGCGTAGCTAGGGTCCTGGAGGCAAGTTTTTCTTGTTGTAGGGGGAGGGTTTTTTGCCAACCGGACATATTTTCATGTGACATTTTCCCTGATGTTTGGGTTGATACTAAAGATATGTATACTTGGCTTTATTCTGCAGCTACATTCATGTATTCAGGCAGGACCTTTGTGGGTTTGATAGCAGTGGCAATAATTACAGAGGCTTCCTGATTTATTTAGCAGAGGTCGTGGAAGTCAGAATTTTCAGAAGAAGCCTCCCAATTTTTTAATCTTCCTAATAGTGGCAGAGGTAACAGTTCCTCTTGCAGACAAGTATAATGGTATTATTCTGCAAATATAGCCTAAATAATATTCCTCCAGTTCCTCCCAACTCCTTATATTATATCCCTTTGTATTCAAACACATGGAATTATTTCTATTTCTCGAAGATAAATCCTATTATAGGAATTTGTATTAGTTAGCTATTGCTGTGTAACAAATTACCAACCACACAATTAATGGTTTAAAACAACAGACATTTATTATCTCACACTTTCTTTGGGCTAGGCATTTGGAATCAGATTAGCTAGGGGATTCTGGCTCAGAATCTCTTGTGTGGTTGTAGTCAAGGTACTAGCCTGGGCTGTGATTACTGAAAGCTTGATTGGGGCTAAAGCTTCTATTTCCAAGATGGCTCAAGAACAAGGATACTGACAAGATGCCTCGGTTCCCTACTGAATAGATTTCTCCACAGGGTTGCCTGTGCATCCCAACAACATAGCAGCTGGCTTCCCCCACAGAGCAAGCAATCCAAAGGAGAGGACAGAGAGGAAGCTGCAGTACCTTTTGTGATGACCTTATCTCCTAAGTTGCATGACATCACTTTCACTTTATTTTATTCATCAAAAGCAAATCTCTAAATTCATTACATAGTCATAGAGAAGGAATTTAGTTTCCATTCCTTGAAGAGAGGAATGTGAAGAACTTCTGGACATATTTTAAACTATCACATAATGCTACACAGATGTAAAATGATAATATTTTGCATACTTTCTCTGCAGTTTGCACATAATATCTAAATACCTCTCCATCATTAGTAATAATACCAACAACCTCAAATCAGGTCATCTCTTCTTTCTTGAAAAGTGGCCACATTTCTTTAATCTTTCTTTTATCTTCCAAGGCAAAATTTCATGAAGGTTAATTTGCCTCTTTTTACTCTATATAATGTAAGATGAGATTTAGCCCCATATTCATTATAGATGCCATTGTTTTTCATACTGAATAATTATCAATAACCACAGACTTATCTTTCCTATAAGCAAAATAATGAAATTCTATAATTTTTTCATGTCAGAGGCCCCAAGAGTAATTAAAACATAAGTAGCTCACTTTAAAAGTGTCAGGGTAAAGAAGAAGAAGGGCTTGAATTCTCTTACTGAATCATTGGAAAAGTGAATCAGAACATTTAAGAAAAATTTCAATTCATTACTTTTTTTTTAAGTAGTGAAATTATTTTTAAAGGGTGTCCACCAAAAAAAGGTAACTACCCTCATACAGTAATAACATTTAGCCAGATATTTTAGGGAATTCAAGATATTTCAGAGTCATTTTTACAATGCAAGGAAGTAAGTTTCTAATAAAACTCAAGTTACGTTATAAAAATAGACAGATTGTATTAACTGTTCATATTTGTTTAGTATTCCAAGCCACAATTTTTAAATGTTAATATGCCATATATTTTTCATTAATCCTTTCCACAGGTCCCCATATCAGTACTTAGGACAATGCCCAGCAACTAACATAGCTATTGAAGTAAAATAAGTTAAGAGTCCACTAAAATCCCATGTACCAATTAAAGGGTTAATACATGTATCGCTAATGAGAGTCAAGTCTGGTCACCTGAAGAAGTTGAAGTCAGTGTGGCTGGTCATCATTTCAAAGTTAGTTAAAAATCTTTTAACTCATTTATTTTGACCTGACTGGTTTTCTTTTGTGCCCTAGGTGTGTGAGCCCATAAGAAATTTTAGGATAAATATGGAAGATGTCAAAAATACAGCCCACATCCCCATCCCCAATCTGCCTAATAAATGGAAAATACTAAAATATGAAAGATAATAGTACACGAAGTAGGGATACTGAATTCTAAAGACATAGTCACTATGCAGTATCATCAGAATTCTTATTATTGATTTTTTCTTTTCAAAGTACTGCCTACTACTCTACCTGTACCTGGTTGCCTTTCTATCCACTAATCTTGACTCTTCTTTGCTTTAAATTTGTTTGAGTACTTTTCATTCTAAAACCTGTTTGATATCAATGGTGTTATAATGAAAAGTACTGTATAAGAAATGAGTATTTTTGACACGGGTTTTAGAAATGAACTTGACAGATACATGGGAACAGCAGGTGGCATTCACTATATAGAAGGATGATAAGCAAGGTATGGAGAATGGGAAGTGTAAAGCATTTTCAACATCTAGATACCTTTTGATCCTAAGCAAATAATGCCACCAATTGTGAAATGAGGTGTATTAAAACATAGTATGTAGGTACATGCTTATTAATTTTGGAGAATGTAATTCCTTTGACTGATGTAAGCCACCCATTAAACAAAAAGGTGAACACCCAAGAGAATGTTGAGTCATGATGTGTCTTGACTGTGTAGCTGTACTATTCTTGGTCAACTGTGTTGTATAACACACAGAGACCCCAATAATAAAAAGAGTCATTTGTTTTTTCAACAGCAAGTGATTGTCAGGACATAAATGTAAAAATCTGAGGAATCTTTAATAGTCACACTATAAATACTATCAATACCTAGAAAAGAAATGTCAACTACACCCACATATCCTTTCCAAATGACTTCTAAAATCCAGTCTACCCAATAGGATGTGGCGAAATGATACACTTGACCTTACCTATAAGGAAGCATGGAAGTATTCCGGTCCCCAAGAACAGTTGTGACAGTAATTTCTCTGGTAACATTAGATAACAACTAGTAAAATCCTCTAATTACATGCCTAGTTCCTCAGAAAAATAAAAATATGATTTTAGATTCAACAAGCTCAATAAATGATGGCTATAAATCAGATTGGAGTATTATTCAGCTCATATATGTTATTTCTTCAGAAAATATTTACATACCTACCATGTGCCAGACACTGTTTTAGGGATGTTGGTAGAAAAGAAAGTAAATAAATAAATAAAACAGAATTTTTCCCTCCAAAGATATTTACAATCATACAAGGAAATAAACCAAGGGAGGAAGGAAGTGGGGGGGGCAAGGTCCATATTGTCCCTCTGTCTCTCTTTAAATTTATTTTTAATCAAGCTTATAGAAACACATACATTTGATTCTTTGAACAAGTAGTTCTACAAAGCTTTCCCTGTCTCTGTTCACTTTCCAATTGATAAAGGCAAATATGTCATTCTTCTAGAAGGCTCATGGAGGAGGCAGCACAGATTTCAACCATGAGATTGGTATGAAAAGAGATGGTCTCCTGAATGGGAGTATTTGCTTAGGAATCACCATCTGATCTAGATTTCACTGATCATAAGAAATATTAATTTGGACAATAGCAAATACTCACAAAATTCCCACGTGGGTAATCAAGACTTAGCTGCAAATCTATTGGCATGTTTTTTACATTACTTCTATGATTTCTCTTGATTCTCCCAACTCTCCTAAAGAGATCATAATTTAGGAACTGACTTAGAGATCAACCTTAAATTAATGGCCTGACCATGATATCTGTTTTGGATGTTTGATGTGCTCATGTGTTCTTCACTTGCAATAAAAGTATTAGTATTTTTAAATATTGGAAATATAGACATATTTTGAGGGAGAAAATTGGAAATTATGCATATTTTTCATATTTCATAGTCTACATAAAGGTATTACTGTAGTTATTCATTCTATTTAAGTTAAATTCATTCCATCAATTATCATCTACCATGCTTGCACCAAATGCCATTCTGGATACTTCAAAAACATCAATACATTTTACCATCATAATAATTCTTGAGTAAGGTATCCTTCAGTCCATTTTACTACTTAAAAATACTGAGGCTCAGACTTTTGGGAGAAGATGAGATTAAAAGTCCTTTGAAGAATTTCTATTCTACTTCACCTAACAGAATGACTCAAAAAATTTTGCTAGCAATCACCAAACCAAAAAAAAAAAAAAAAAAGATGTTCAAAGTAATGCTATAAACCTCAAAAACAGGTGTCCCAAGAAAGAAACAGGAAATTCTGGAGCTGCACAAAAGAGTAACTGGTTTGGCTCCTAATACCACATCTACCATTCAGATATAAAGCATTCTGAAAAATTTCATTAATTTGCTCAAGTCTGGAGAAAAATAAACTGAATGAAAATGAACATCAACTTGTTCTTCAAGAGAAGTGAAGGCTTCAATGCTATCTATGGTATGCCCCTCTGAAAAAGTGTATACCCCATAAAGAGGCAGAGTGAAACTTGGTATTTAACAAAATCAAGAACAAAGATACTTCTTTCCCACAAACACATTCTGACCACAGGCTGTATTTCCTCAGGCTATAGAATAGCAAATAAAGAACAAAACTCCTACTTCACATTATAACTCAGAGAGAAAAACTGGTCTCAGATAAAGCAAAAGGGAGTCATGAAATCACTTATATTACCCTGGAACAAAGACATAGTAGAATGTATGGCTGGATGGAACTAAGTATGAAAGAAACCAGCATGAACAATTAGAGGAAGGTAGTTTGGCATATTCAAAAAGGAAAACTAAAAGAGACAGATGAAGGAACAGAGGAAGGGAGGAAGAATGTATTGGAGAATCAGACAAGAAGCTCAAACCAGAAGAAAACCTAGTACAAGGAGCAGAAGGAAATTCTTCCAACTTTCATTGTTTTATTTTTTAAAATTTTTGAATAACAATATAAATAAATGAAAGTAAGAGATCAAAGTAAAAAAATCAACATAAACCACAGAATTATTTGCTTTACCTGTGATTTTGTCACCAATAGAAACTAAATATCTTCATATGATGTTATAATTAATGCAAATATGTCAAATGTAATAAGAAGTAATTTTCACTACTACTTTGAAATTATGGTAGTCTATTGGGTAAAGGTTATACCATAAGGTTGACAGATATACCAAAAGCCCAGATTTCACCACTATACGTTTATCCATGTAATGAAAAACCATTTGTGCCCCCTAAATATATTGAAATAAAGAAAATAAATAAAAGCTGAGATTCCCTTGAAATAACCTTGGAGTTATGAAAAAGGAAACTCAGACTCACTCAGATGCTATTAATTGGTGATTTATTCACACCTGCACAGGGGACTGTTGTTCTGAGACAAGCAGCCCTGAAGTGCAGGGGTTTTTGTGTTTTATACCTTTTTTCTCTGCATAGCTTAAGTGAGCAATGGGGGGATGAGGAACCTTGCCATTGGCAGGGTTACAATTGGTTGTCAATGGATATGTCTCATATCACAATGGTTATTATTATATAACAATAATTGATCAATGGATACATCTTAAATCACAATGGTTATGGTTATACAACAGTAATTAATCAAGCCTCCGTGAGTTTTCCACCATTGTTCCTCTACTGAGAACTTGGGGGTTTTGTAAAACTTGGGACTTTCCATGCCTCTTTAAATTCTGGAGAGCATGGGAACTGGCTGGGAAGGCCCGTATGGCGGAGGAGCGGGGAAACAGAGAGGGCAGGAGGTTGCCCATAGAGTGGGGGGGGGGGATAGGAGAAGGCAGGGGGAAGGGGATAGGGACAGGAGCTCACAACATCCTTTCCAAATGAATCATCGTGTGGTGCATTCAGCAGAGGCTGGTAGTACCTTGCCACATAATAATCTAGTACCCAGGACTCCACCTAAGGGCTTTTTTTTTTTTTTTTTTGCAGTTTTTGTCTGGGGCCAGAGCTTGAACCTACCACCCCCAGTATGTGGGGCTGGTGCCCTGCTCCTTGAGCCACAGGCACCACCCCCACCTGAGGGCTTTCTTGTGGTCCTCTTGTATACAGGCAGGTAGGAAATTCCAGGTAGTTCACTGCTCCCTGGAGAAACACTCAGCTAAGGACTGATGTGATTAGAAGATAAATATTCAAGTTTATTCACCTTTCAGATGGAAAAGCTATGAGGGGGAGTCCATCATCTAAAGTTTCCCAGCAAGAATGAGCCTCAGTTGCATAAGTGATAACTTGCTTGATAAGTTTTATTGACTTTTGTCCCTTCTCAATCTCATTCTCCTCACTCCTATCCCAGCATTTTCTGGAATCTCCTCTCTAATAAGCTGCTTCTGTTAAAAAAAAAAAATTTATGGTAGCTACTAGGCTTATCATTGGACCTTATTATTTAATGTATTAATAAAAAAGCACATATATTTCTATATCACAAAATTTAAAAAATATTTTGATAATTGATTTTTTAAAAACTAGTCTCATTGGTAATCCTATACAATTTTACTTTAAGATTTTAAGTACACTTTATTATTTATTTATTTACCTCAGAGTCAAAGCATTCTATAATAGACATACTCTTATTTGACAATGTGAATGTTACTTTCTTTGTATTATTATTATTATTGCTTTACTTTAGGCTTTTAAAAACATGATTCTGAGGAATCCACAGACTTTTCGAGATTTCCAAAAGTTTCCATGGCACAAAAAGTAGTTAAGAACTCTTGCAGTCATATCCCAGAAAAGCACACAAGCACTGCAACATACTCATCCCACCCCTGCAAATAAAGGATGCTGATGCTGAAGTTTCATTAATTTTACAATGAATGGATCACTGGTTATAGCTGAAACAGCCATTTCAACCAGAGGTGAGAACTTGAGTGTTGATACTATCAGAGTAACAAGACAGGGTTTGGAGAAGCCACATCATGGAGAAGTCACACTGTTACTATATCTTATCGATGGCAGTGACCTCAGGATTTAACACAATCCACAGACTCCTAAGAAATGTAAATGGTAGAACTGGAAAGAGTTACACATTCATTAGTATTTCCTTCACAGTATCTAATCTCCTGCATACAGATGTCCAAGTGAGTATGTCAACAGTAAGTGTAATGAAAAGCATCTCTACATTTTAAAAAATTTTCCCTTAAAATAGAAAATAAAAAGGGAAAAAAAAAGAAAACGAAAAGTGTCTCCAATCTATGTTTAGCCTTATAGCAAAAGTAATCTCATTACTTCCTACTCATAACCCTCAAAAATCTTTATATTACAGCGATGCTTTAAGAAAGGCAAGTACTTTATATGTTTGTTGTTGTTTTTTAATGAAAAGTCAGGGCCTGAATGGATAGTTTGCCCAAACTTGTTTGATAATGGCTTTTGAAATCTGAACTCTAGGCATTCTTCCCGTTTAATCAAAAAGTAATGCACACATTGAATGATTCTGTGTTTGTGCTTTGACCCTCATTACTGTTTCCTGTGGGCATCACTTTCAAAGTATGTAGTTTACCCATTAAAGTTCTCATCTCATAAGAAGTAAATGTCAAATTCTCAGAAGCAATGGTTTCTCAAAGATGGGTTAACTTAAAATATTTTTTTCTGCCAAAATTTCAACTTCCCAAATGGAATCTCTTTCTCCAACAGCTGTCCAGGAACTCATTTGGAGCTTTTTCAAATTCACAAGAACCCTCACAAACATGCCTGAAAATAAAGATCCCAATAATCACAACTAGAGCAGATATGTTATCCTTCTGCCTGAAATGACAGCTTGAAAATCTCCTCTTCATCTTTCAGGATCCTTGTATTCATCCATCTTCAATACCCCTGGATAAAATTAGCTGCTTTGCCCTCTGTGTTTCCATAGCACATCAGTAATGGCTTTATTTAATACTGGCCATCTACCATTTGAATCTGTTTATATAGCTGTCTCCTTAACTAGACCATGAGTTCCTTAAGGTTAGGGCCAGAGTTGCCAGTTCTCTAAGGGATGCAGGGACAATGTGGGTAAAAAGACAGAAACCAGGAAGAGCAAAATTTGTTGGAGAGAGTGGAAGATAAACCCCACAGTGACTCCTCAAGCCAGACTTCACTGCAGCAACTTTTTCCTTTAGTTTCATATAGTCCATTTTAATACAGAAAGTGAAAGAAGTAGGGTTCAGGGTCAAAAAGAATCTTACCAACTATAGTGAGATAATTTTTCTATAAGAAAATCAAGGTAATTTAAAGTTCATCTCCAACTGTGCCTTTAACCCAAACTGACCTGTCACAAATTGTATAACCAGCCCAAGTACTCAGTGAAAGGGAAGGTTAGGGGCCATGTTTCCTCTTTCAGCAATTATCTTCTACCCTTTGGCTTCATTTTACCTCACATTTGTTCTTTGATCCCACCATCTACTCCACATCCACCTCAATTTATCACACCAGGAATCTCTGGAGGAAAATCCACGTCCATCTTCAGGCTTCATAGCACAGCTCCAAAACCCAACTTCCAGATCCCAGTGATATGGAGGAAAGCTGAAGAGGTGGCATTGATTTTATCATGTAGAAGAGAAAAGGCAGAGATGGGTGGCTTCACATGCAACATGGAGCCCTACAAGAAAGCTGTCTGAGTTTTCTGGTCTCATTATGTGGTATATATCATATAATACCCTCACCTGAGCAGATGTGGTCCTCCAACCATTCAGCTAGGGAGGCAGGTACTATGGCTGTAGCTCTAGGAACTCCGAACAGATTCAAGAAACAAAGCATATCTTGCAACTTCATTGGAATTTTCCTATGAGCATGCTGGATACAAGAATTTGAGCACAAGCAGTTTCCCTGAGAAGCAAAGACAACACTGCTAAAGAAGTAAGGAACCAAAACAAAGAAGGGATGGGAAAGCAGCCATAGGAGTACAATCAGGTAAACTCCAAAGAGTGAGCTGCTGCCCTGTTTCCCAGGAAGAAACCCTTGGAAACGTTATAAAACATTATAAAACAGCTGTGTGGTGAGGGAGTTGGGAGTATTTAAACATACGTGAATTGTGTATGTGAGTCAACAGTTGAGGGCTTCTGGAGTGAGAAGGCAGAATGTTGATTCCTAACTGGGCAACAGGGTTTTCCACAGTTGAGGTTGGGGCATAGCTGGATGCTCTCTCAGGCAGAAATGCAGACACTGGCGAGTGGAAGTCTGGAGACTGAAAACTCCAGGGAGGTAGGTGAGCACTACTGGCCTATTGTCTACCAGGCAGCTGGCACATCTTCCTAAACTGGCTCAAGTCCTTATGTTGGCTACTTCTGGAACAAGCCTGGATAAGGAGTATGCATGGATGAGAAGCAGGAGTTGAAGTTAGGGCGTACATTTTCTATAAATGCAGGCTAAGCCAGTACCCTTTTTTGCAAAAGGGGGAAATGCAGCCATTTTGTGATGGTGCCTTATTTAGCCTATTACATAGATGATAATGGGGAAACAACAGACTTGGCCCTACACCCTACCATTCTGATCCCAAAATGAGCCAGAGGGTGGAGGATGGCCAGAGTACCTACAGATTCACATAAGTGACAAATTCCAAGGCAGAATCTGGCTCAGATCTCCATGAATCCAGGTAGAAGTGATAGGATAAAATAAACTAACATTTCCAACCACCTTCCAACTCAGGGAGTGATCTGGGCATCAGAAGACTCTAACTAGAATTTGTACCAGGCTTTCTGAAAGTCTCAGAGCTACTCTCTGGGGTGGGCTTTGTAATATAAACAGGGTCAGAAAGAGTCTGTGAACAAGAGAAATGTGCTATGGTTCTACGAGCCCCAGCTGCTGTGAGTGCTTTCTACGTGAGACCTGTTTGCTTCTCAGGTAACAAATGAGGAAATCACCCACTGTTCTCACAGGTGAGGGGCCTCAAATAGAATCAGAGACTGTCTGTTTTCTCCATTCAGACAAGCAGATACCATTTGATCTGCTTCACAGTGACAGCCTGGTAGAGAACAGAGCATGTGCCTGCATCCAGCTGAAATCTGAATTTGTATCACAAAGTAAGTGATGGAAGAATCTGAACTGTTCCCTCCTGTGGGGAGGAATGACAAACACAGCACAGGGGTCTTAAAAGAGAGGGCTGTGAAAAGAGAATGAAGGATTTGATTAAGAAGACAGAGGGATAATAAAGGGGCAAAGGCTTGGCAAAAAGGTAGTGTTTGTGGGGATACTCTTCATCTGAAGGCCCAAGCCTGTGGGGCCTCTGGCCCCTAGTGCTTACAAAGGGAAGGAAAGTTGTAAAGTCACAGCCCCTGGTTCTCCCACACCATTTTATTCTGAAGGAGTGACTTTATCTCCATCATCATACAGCCTGTGTCCTTCTGGGGAAGGTCAGTAAGGCAGGAACTGTAGGAACTACTCAGGAAAGGGCCATTAACTGTTACCTGACCTTTTTTTTTTTTTAAGAGACAAGGTTTCAATCCATCACCCAAGCTGGTGGGTGGCAAGCAGTGGCATGATCAAAGATCATAGCTCACTGTAACCTCAAACTCCCAGGCTCGAGTGGTCTTCCTGCCTCAGCCTCCGAAGTAGCTCAAACCACTGGCATCTGTGACAATGCCCAGCTGATCTTTTTTTCTTTTGTAGAGTTGGGGGGGGGAGGGTCTATGTTGCCCAGGCTGGTGTCAAACTCCTGGCCTCAAGAAATCCTCCCACCTCAGCCTCCCAATGTGCTGGGATTTTATAAGTGAGCCACCATGCCCAGCCCATTTCCCGATCATCCTGCAGGGCGTATTAGTCAGGGTTCAACCAGTGAAGCAGATTCAGTAGGAGATAAACATATATCTCCTGCATGTGTTTACAATTACCACCGGGCTGGCCACACAAGTCCAAAGTCTGTAGGCCAAGCAGTTAAGAAAAGATCATAAACAGGCACAGGCAGAAGCTTGTTGTTCCCAGGTGGTCCAGAAGGGGAGATTAAAAGCAGGCCAGAACCCAGAGGTACCAGCATGTTCACACTCCCTCCCCCATCCTATCTCACCCTCTCCTCTCCACTTCCTTCCTTTTCCTCCCTCCTTCCCCAAAGAAGCTCTATGCCATCTTTTAAGGACTTCTAACTTTTTAGGTCACACCTACCCCGGATAATTTCCTTAATTTAAAGTCAACTGATTAGAGATTTTATCCTTGCAAAAGCCCTTCACAGCAGCAGATAGATCTGAGTAACTGAGATGTTTGTATGTGCTACACAATGGCTGCTGCTTCCCCTCATTTTCCTGCTCTCCCAAGAAAATATCTCTATCTAGTACCACACTAAAAAGGAAGTTCTTCTAGTAGTTTAACCTAATTAAGCAGGTACTCCACAGGCCATCACAGAGAGAGATTTGGTAGAGGTGGCACGGGGCACCAGTCATCCCTGTGAATTACTGGGTGGACTTGTTAGGCTAGGCAGTTAGACATGAACAGCGTGGACGGCAGATGTAGTTAAGCTATTTTGGACTGGCTTGGGTCAGGCTGACCTGAGCTACTGCGGGCTATCAGTCAGGGTTCAACCAGTGAAGCAGATTCAGTAGGAGATATACATACTTGATAAGCTGATCACTAATCAAGGTCTTGCAGTGCAGGATGTTGCAAGTGGGTTGTTTGGGGGGCACTGATTAATGCCCAGGGACTTTCTGATAGGGACAGATAGATATGAATTGTTACAGGAACATGTTATGGGAACAAAGTCAATCAAGACCCTGGGAATTTCCAAGAATCACCTGACACCCCTCAAAATTTGTGTGTAAAATCCAGCACTGCGCTCTCCCTGATGCCTGCAGTCCCTAGGGCAGGGCCTTACCTGCTGCCCATGTTGTTAAAATAAACTTTGCCTTTCTTGCTAAAACTTTACTTGCTCTTGTGCTCTTCAATTATTTTGGCAACTACCTTGAACTGTCACCCCACCACACTGCTCTAACATTTTGGCAGAGCAGGGGCAGCTCTTGTTTAAACTTTGGCACTCTGCCTGCTTGCACCTGCTTGCTCTGCTCATTTATGTTATGACTCAGTCCCAGCAACCATTCCTCAGTACTGGGAACCAAGAACCCGGGAATACAGGGCCTTGATGTCTGGTCCCACCCCTAACAGAATTCTCAGTAGGTATCACCCACCAAAGGACCTAAAAGAAAAACAACAGAGAAGCAAGGCTGTTAAGACTGAATTCTCTAAATTCTTTTTTCTTTTAATTAATTGACTTTATTTTTTAGAGCATTTTTAGGTTTACAGAAAAATAGTTAAGTATAGAGTGTCCTTTTATATACCTTTGCACACGGTTTATCCTATTATTAACATCTTGCCTCAGTGCGGTATATTTGCTATAATTGATAAATAAATACTGATGCATTATTAACAACTAAAGTCTATAGTTTGCATTAGAGGTCTTGGTGATGTGCATTTATGAGTTTTGACGAATGCAAAATGTCACTCATCCACGACTACAGTGTTACAAACTCTCCAAATTCTATTAGTCCCTTAGATTAGGAAGAAACACCCCTTCATGATCAAAAATATGGGCCCCACTACTCCCTTAATCTGGCATCCTCTACTGGGTGAAGCATGAAATGTCACTCATGAGATCAAATGCAAAGGTCTGTTGGCAGATTCATTCTGAACGATTAGTACAGTCCTTCCCAGAAGTTCTTTCTCTCATGTGATAAATCATTCAGGTTTTAATGCAGAAAATTTAAATTCTGGGTTTTTTAAAAATTACTTTTAAATGTGACAAAATACACATAACGAAATTTGTCATCTTAACTTTTTTTTTTTTTGAGACAGTCTTAGTATGTTGCCCTCAGTAGAATGCCATGGTGTCATAGCTCATAGCAACCTCCAGATCTTGGGCTTAAGTGATTCTCTTGTCTTAGCCTCCCAAGTAGCTGGGACTACAGGCACCTGCCATAACACCCAGCTATTTTGTTGTTGTTCTTGTTGTTGTCATTGTTGTTTGGCAGGCCCAGGCTGGGTTCAAACCCACCAGCCCTGGTGTATGTGGCCAGAGCCCTAGCAGCTGAGGTACAGGTGCTGAGCTTATTGTGGTTTCTTTAATTTTTTTTAGGTCAAATCTATTTTAATAAATTACACATTCATTAATTTGTATGTGTATGTTCTCTGTGTATTATTTTAAAGCATTTTAAACAGCTTTGATAATTAAAAGGGTAGCCATGCTGAAATTAATACCTTTAGATAAATTTTCACTGACTTTAATGGACTATTAACTAAAAAAGGGTAGCTCGAAGCTTTGTTTTTGAATGAGCTTGTTGAAAACATCAGGGTATGTTTGAGAAATTCATTCTTGTTACACTACAAAAGTAGCTAAATGTTTTCATAGACATCCAAAGTTATTTTTCTTTATAAGCAAAGTTTAAACATCTAATTTGATTATTTTTATAATCATCATTTTGGCTTGCTGGGGTGAGCTATGAAACAAAATTATTAACCTTGCCAAAATAAAAGGAGGCTTTAGTGGACCACCTTTCTATGTTTTACAGTGAATTCCTAAGAAAACAGCATACCAAATGCTTTGTGCACTGTTTGGTGACATTAAGCACATTCACATTATTATACAACCATTGCCATCATCCATCTACAGCACTCCTCATTTTGCAAAACTGAAACTCTGTTTCCATTAAACAATAACTCCCCATCCTATCTTCCCCCAGTCCCATGGTAACTATCATTTTACTTTCTGTCCCTACAAATTTATCTACTATAAGTAGAACATATAAGTAGAACAATAGAGTATTAATATTTGTCATTTTGTGACTAGCTTATTTTATTTAACATAATGTCCTTGAAGTTCATTCATGTTCTAACATGTGTTAGAATTTGCTTCCTTTTTAAAGCTGAATAATATTCTATTACACATATGTATACATCACACTTGTTTATCCATTTATCTGTTGATGTACACTTAGGTTGTTCCTTGACTATTGTGAATAATACTGCTATGAACATGGGTATACAATTAACTCTTCAAATCTCTTCTTTTAATTCTTTTGGGTATAAACCTACATGTGAAATTGCTGGATCATATACTGTTCTATTTTTAATTTTTTCAGGAACTGCCATACTGTTTTCCATAGGAGCTACACCATTTACAATCCCACAACAGTACACAAGGTTTGCAATTTCTTCACATCCTCACCAACATTTATTTTCTGTTTTTTATAGTAGTCATGCTAATGAGCCTGTGGTGGTAGTAGTTATTTTAAACAGAAAGGAATTAGATACTTAAAAATTGTTTGAAGCACTGGAGCAGAAAGCTCTAGACTGGACTCCCAGAATGATTTCCAGAACACTATAAAATCATCTGCTAGGAAAGTGCTTACTTTTGTCACAATCACATATGAGGGGAATCAAAAGGCTACTGATGGGGCGGTGCCTGTGACTCAAAGGAGTAGGGCGCCAGCCCCATATACCAGAGGTGGTGGGTTCAAACCTGGCCCCAGCCAAAAACTGCCAAAAAAAAAAAAAAAAAGGGCTACTAATGGAACTACTGAGTTCAAAAATAAATCACCATTACTCTTGTATCAGTTAACCCAGACTACAACAATGATGCTGAACAAACAACAACAAAACCTCAGTAGCCTACAACAGGTATATATATTTAGTTTGTGAGCTTGCAGTTGGCTGATCTAGGTTAGGCTTGCTGGGGCAGCTAAAGCTAGTCTGTTCCATGTGTTTCTAATCCACTTCCTGGGACAGCAGTTTACTGGGGTACTGTGTATTCATTTCCCTGGGGTGTCAGAAATGTAAGTCGAAACACACAAGCCTTCTTAAAATTTAGGCTAGGAATGGGTATGCCAATGCTTCTACCTTATACTTGTGGCTATCTTCCTCTTCTTTAGTTATGTGGTAAAGTTTCAGTGTACAAGGGAATGAGAAGAACATTAGGATTAGGAAGCTCCTGCCAGTTAATACTCTCGAGCAGGTAAAAAAACAGTGAAGCATGTGGCTGTCACTGTTTGCCCTACAGTTGCCCCTCAACTGCCACGAGACGTGAGAGTGGATCCTGGAACACAGCTGCGGGAAACCCCACAACTATTCTTGCCAGTGGAAAATAGCCTTACATCTTTATTCCCCAACTCACACAAGTGCATCATTTTCACAGCCTTGATAAACATCAAGGGCTTTGGCTGAAAATGAGTCTGAGAAATGGGGTTTCTGACTTTTCAGCCACTGCAGAATAAGACTTCACATTAGGAAGCAGAAATAGAGACCAAGGCTAGTTGGCCACATCCAACATGCCTGGCTGATAATATCACGGTCTCTAGAATCACCTAGACATCAGGCTCTCTGTGGGTCTATTGGAATAATCAATTAAATCAGAGAAGCAGATCACAAGCATGATGATGCAGGTCTCATGGCCAGTCAGGCAAAGATAAATACGTGTAATGTGATCTCTGTGTATGGATAGGTATTACTTGTACGGCACATTATAGCTTCACAATATTACATTTTTAAATTTGCTCTTTGGCTTAGTCAAAATTCAACTAGACAACAGAAAACATACA